>VZQC01008984.1:300134-494382 GCA_009823505.1 Rhizomys pruinosus | reverse complement strand
GAGGGTGGGGGACCCCTATAAACCTCGGTTGGGGGGGGGGGAGGGGGGGGGTGCCTTGTGGAATAACCCCCCGCGCCAGCAACAAAACGGAGGACAGAAGCAGGAAGGACAAAGGGAAACCCCTAAAAAAAAAAAAAAAAAAAAAAAAAAAAAAAAAGAAAAAGAAATGTGGAAGGAGGCCGGGCATGGTGGTGCACACCTTTAATCCCAGCACTCGGGATGCAGAGGCAGGCAGATCTCTGTGAGTTCAAAGCCATCCTGGTCTATATAGTGAGTTCCAGGTCAGCTGGGGTTACAGGGAGACCCTGTCTCAAAAAAAGACCCCCCAAAAAAGAAAAATAAATGTGGAACAGGGTTGGGGAATGTGGGTCTGTGTCCGACATCACAGACATTGTTACTATGATGCTCAAGTAAACATGATAGATGATAGATAGATCAATTGGTAGGTAGACAGACATGGCAGATGGGCAGACAAAATAGACAGATATAGATAGATAGATAGATAGATAGATAGATAGATAGATAGATAGATAGATGATGCATAGACAGACATAACAGATTGATAGGTAGATGATAGATATGATAGATGGTAGGATAGCTACAAGACAGAATAGACAGACAATGATAGGTAATAGATGCTTATCCATGACAGATGATAGAGTGGTAAATAACAGGTAGACAGATGATAGGTAGATCACAGATAGATGGTGATAAATGACAGATGGATAGATAGATGGATAGACAGATGGGATGTTAGACAGATTAAATAAATGGTTGACAGACAGGCAGATGGGATGATAAATGATAGATGAGATAGATAAAGCCAGGCAGATGGGCTGTTGTGAGCATGTATATGTAGGTGTGTGTGCACACATATCTGCGTGCACACGGAGGCCGAAGTTGATGTCAGGTATCGTCCTTTTTATGAGATGGGATTTCACGGAACCTGAAGCTCAGTAACTGTGAGCTGGATCCTGTCTCTACCTCTCCAGTGCCAGGGTTGCAGGTCCAGGCTACATCATGTGGCTGTTTGTGAGGGTGCTGGGGATCCAAATCCAGGTCATCATGCTTGCGGAGCAAGCACTTTACCCACGGAGCCACCTCCCCAGCCCCAAATAAGTTATTAGATAAATAAACAATAAAGAGGTAGATAGGGTGATAGATAGGTGAGATTGATGATTGACAGATTGTGGATCAATAGGGTAATACACAATAAATAGATGCCAGGTAGTTGTCACATCTACCTCTGTGTGTTTAAGAGATCAGGGATAGCCGAGCATGGTGGCGCATGCCTTTAATCCTAGCACTAGGGAGGTAGAGGCAGGCAGATCTTTATGAGTTCAAGGCCAGCCTGGTCTACAGAGTGAGTTCCAGGCCAGCTAGGACTAAAGGGAGACTCTGTCTCAAAAATACCAAAAAAAGAGAGAGAGAGAGATCAGGGATAATATAGATGTGCTAAGAGAGCAGACTGGGCCAGAGAGAGCGCTCAGTGACTACAGGTGCTTGCTTCCATGCCTGACTGCCTGAGTTCTATACCTGGAATTCACATGGTGGAAGGAGAGAGCTGATCCCTCAGCTCTGATCTACACAAACACATTCACACACACACACACACACACACACACACACATACACACACACACTCTCTGAATTAATTAAATAATTAATGTAAGAACAACAAAAGAAACAGACATGCTACAGAGATGGCTCAGTGGTTAAGAGCACCAACTGCTCTTGCAGAGGACCCGGGTTCAATTCCCAGCACCCACATGCGGCTAAGAACCATCTTTAAGCTGGGCATGGTGGCTCACTCCTTTCATCCTAGTACTTGAGCGGATCTTTGTGAGTTCAAGGCTAGCCTGGTCTACAGAGTGAGTTCCAGGCCAGCTGGGGTTACAGGGAGACCCTGTCTCAAAAAAAAAAAAAAGAAAGAAAGAAAAGAAAAGAAACAAGAGACTATGAGACTATGGATGCTACAATAGCAGAGATGAAGACAGTTGTTGGTAGTCATGGGCTTAGCGCTGAACCTTGCACGTGGTAGATGCTCAGTAAAATAAATGATAGTGCATTTTTTTGTTTGTTTCTCCAATTTTTATTGAAGCTTTGTGCATTTCACACAAAATTATGATAGTGCATTTTGAACATGATAATACTTTTGATCATCGTGTATTCTGGAAAATTCACTCAGTTGTTTCAGAAAATGGGGACCATCCACTGATGAATATACGTCATCCCAGGTGTTTGCTTCATGCCTGCGGGTCTCCTGTACTCCATCTTAGCCTGTGGGGCATTGAGCCATGCCCCCAGCTCAGAAACCCCCAGTGAGGGTCTGGGGGCATGGCTCATTGGTAGAGCACTTGCCTAGAGTCCCCCAGTGAGGGGCTAGGAGTGTGACTCAGCAGTAGAGGGCTTGGCGATCATGAGGAAGTTTTCATGCCGTATGGTTTGGGAGCATGTGGGATCCCTGGGTTCCATTCTCAGTTCAGCAAACAAAACAAACAATCAAAAGAAATGGAAATGGAAACACATGGAGAATTCCCACCCTCCCCTGCCTTTGTTGCATGGTTGAGGAACAAAGCCCATAGGAATCAAAGGGCTTAACGGGCATATGTTTCTCATGTTCTCTCCTTTTTGATCAGTTGAGGAAACGTGTAGCAAATCCTTCCCTTCTCTTCACTTCCCTTGCATCTGTCCTAAGTTACCTGCACATACAAACAGCATCTAGAAATCAGCATGTATAGCAGGGTGCCAACCACATGTTGTCCTAACAGCTCCTGCAGATCCTGCCACACTGTATCATGCTATCGCCCTGAGGTCATTTCTTGTGCTCTGGGTTCCCTGTGGCTGTGGTGAGGGTTGCTGAGCACTGCCTGCCCCTCCCTTCTAGCAGCCAGCACAGGCTCACTCCAGGCTCTCATGTTGTCATCGGCTTCAGCTACCATGGTTTTATCCCCATTTGTTGAGCATTTACTGTGTGCCAGGCATCACATCAAACATTTTTGTACAGTACCACATGTTGGCCTCACGAGCCTTTTTTTTTTTTTTGAGACAGGGTCTTCCTTTAGTCCCAGCTGGCCCGGAGCTTGCTATGTAGACCAGGCTGGCCTTGAACTCACATGTGTGCCACCACACCTGGCTCCCTCCCAAGCCTTTTTACTGGTGAACCTGACATTCACAGAGCTGTAGCTACTTGTGCCCATCCTCGCAGCTCCTCAGAAGCTCAGTCACTGCTGAGGAGCTGTGTTCAGCCTAGTAACCTTGGACACTAACCTGGGTGTGTTTATTTTCTTTTGTTGTGGTACTCAAGATGGAACCCAGCGCCTCATGTATCCCATGTAAGCACGCTGCCTAGAGCTAAGTCTCCACCCAGTTTGTTTGAGATAAGGTCGCAGGAGATTGCCTGGGCTGGCCTTGAACTCCCCTTCTAGTCATAGTTAGTGTTGAACTTGCAGCTCTCCTCCCCCCAGCCTCTTGAGTAGTGGGGATTCCAGGCCTGTGCCCCCACCCCTTTCTGATACCTAGAATTAGCAACACTGGAAGTCACCAACTGCTTGCAGTACATTCTGCCTGTGTGCACATGTGATTCTCTAACTACTGCTATTTTCCCCATTTACAGATAGAGAAACTGAGGCTCCAGAAGTTAAGTAATTTTCCCAAAGTAACCACCCAACAATGGCAGGTACAGGATTTAAACTAAAGCAGCTCTGTGTTTAGAATCTAGTTAAATGAGTTTTACATGATTTTCCCCAAAGTCAAGTTTGCCAGGGAAGTCAGCTTGAGAATTGAAACAGAGCTCCCTAGGAGAAAAAGTCAAGAGGATAACTGTACTTCCCTTATTTTGGGTTCCGCAAAGGTGGGGGTAAGATAGGCAGGAGATATTACCAGAAGAGCCAACAAGATTGCCCAGTGGGTAAAGGTGTTTGCTGTTAAGCCTGATGACCTGAGTTCCATCTTTGGGACCCACATGGTGGAAGGAACAGACTTCAAGTTGTTCTCTGACCTCCACAGGTACACCAGGACACACACACACACACACACACACACACAGAGTATAATAAAGACTTTAAAAAGATATTACCAAGGTGGGTGTGGTGGTACATGCCTTAATCTCAGCACGTGGGAGGCAGAGGTCAAGGTCAGCTTGGTTTACATAGTGACTGGGATTACAGGGAGACCCTGTCCCAAAAAGACCAAAGGAAAAAAAGAGTGGTGTGCACTGGGGTGAAGGTGTGCACTTTAGGGCCATGAGAAGCTGTGATTGACCTCAGTGTGGATCCTGCTTTCTTTTGGGACAATGGTGTAGTCATGGTGTTTACTTCTTGAGCATGGTAGGGATCAGAGAAGGCAGGTAAATGAATGGCTCAAAGCATGAGTTGAGCTCCTGGCTTTTCACCGGTCGGGGCTGGAGGAGTGAAATGGGAGAAATGAAGTCACTGTTTCCAGCATGCTTGGCAGAAGTCGAGATCCCCTGTCCCTTCTCAAATCACGTGAGTTTGGGTAGATTTCTTTTTCCATGCACTACGTTGTAAGGTGAGGGTCATGGAGCACACCTGTCACCCCAGCCTCCGGGAAGCTGATGCTTAGTCCCCCTCCTCCCCAGGAGCCTCTCTCCCAGGGCTGGACAGTAGGTGTATAAATACCCTGCTTTCTTTTTTTTTATTTTTAATTTTTTTTATTAATTTTATTTATTTCTGTATGTGTATGAATGTACTGCCTGCATGCAAGTCTGCGCACCCGTGTCATGCAATGCCGCGGAGGTCAGAAGAGGGTGTCGGATTCCCCTGGAACTGCAGTTCTCCTGGAATTGGAGTTTCAGACGGTTCTCAGCCGCCATGTGGGTGTTGGGGATCGAACCCAGGTCCTCTGTAAGAGCGGTCGGCGCTCTTAACCGCTAGGCCATCTCTCCAGCCCCATACCCTGCTTTCTTGATGCTCATTGAGGTACAGGAGTTCCATCACACAGCTTCACAGAGGGTCCCACTGACTCACAGTGAAATCTATCCATTAGTGCCCTTTACCTCCCCTGCCCTGCTTCGTGTTCCTGCAAAGCAATATTTCATGAATTGCCTGTCAGACTAACTGCCAGATCCCAGTCCTGGGTCCCCCTTGCCAAGAGCCAGTAGTTAACTGTTACTGAAAGCTTCTACTGGAAGCTTAGGGAATTATAGGTTTCAGCATGCTGAACAGTGCTGCATGCTCTGCTGGGAAAACCTCATCTCTGCCATGAGCCTAGAGCCAGCCAAGCTGGCAGGCAGCCACATGACCTTGCCCAGCCCCCAGGTGACCTTGCTCAACCTGGAGACAGCTTGGCTATCTCCCCTGTGTGGCTGGAAAAGACTTCGTTGTCTGTCCACAGGGTTGGGGCTGATCTGCCAGTGAGGGGCTGAGGGGTGTGGCTCAAAGGTACAGCACCTGCCTAGAGTCCCCCAGTGAGGGGCTGGAGCATGGTTCAGTGTTAAGCGCCTGCCTAGAGTCCCCCAGTGAGGGGCTGGAGCATGGTTCAGTGTTAAGCGCCTGCCTAGAGTCCCCCAGTGAGGGGCTGGAGCATGGTTCAGTGTTAAGCGCCTGCCTAGAGTCCCCCAGTGAGGGGCTGGAGCATGGTTCAGTGTTAAGCGCCTGCCTAGACTCCCCCAATGATGCAGAGGCAGCCTGCCTAGAGGGAACAGTGATGGTGATCTCCTAGGGCTAGGCTCCAACTTTTCTGCCAGCCCTCTCTGGGGCCTAGTGTGCTTCTCTGCACAAGCATGTCCTATAGCAGCCACCATACCCTACAGGACCTGGCCATTGTTCTCACATCAGCTGCTGAATGGAAAGGATGAAGAGGGGCTGGAAATCCAGACCTGGACTCTTGTGGCATTTGGACTCTCGATACTTGCTGATACAGGACTAACTCTCTCTCTCTCTCTCTCTCTCTCTCTCTCTCTCTCTCTCTCTCTCTCCTGCCCTCCCTCCTTCCTGTCCTCCCTGTCCTCCCTACTGCCTGCATCCCTCCCTTCTTCTGTCCTTCCAGCCTTCCTCCTTCCAGGTCTCCTGCCTGTCCTCCCTTCTGCCTGCCCTGCTTCCCTCTTTTCCTCCCTCCTTCCTTTCCTAGTGGGTCACAAGATTTCAGTACAGGGAGTGGTATAGGTCAGAATGAATTAAAGGCACAGATAAGCCAGGTGTGGTGAGCAGGAGGCTGAGGCAGGAGGATCCAGAGTTCCAGCCCAGTCTGAGCTGTACCTTGAGACCCTGTTTCAAAACATAAGACAGAATAAACCATCAGACCCCCTTTGGCTTCATAAGACCCACTGTAAATAGCTCATGATTCTACAAGGTGGTAGTTCAGGCTCTGCTGGTGCTTCATTGTCCCTGCTGGCTCAGGCTAGTGCTGGCTGGTATTAGCCGGTTCAGGATGCTCCTCGCTGGTACTAGCTACTGCTGGCTGGTCTTGGCTGGTCTTGACTGGTGCGAGTACTGGCTGGTACTGGCTGGTATTAGCTGGTGCTGGCAAGTGGTGGCTGGTATTAATTGATGGTTGCTAATCTTGGCTAGTATTGGCTAGTGCTGGCTGGTCTTATTGGGTGTTGACTAGTCTTGGCTGGTGCTGACTGGTGGTAGCTGATTAAGGATGGGGCTGGCTGGTGGTAGCTGATATTGGTTGATTCAGGATGCTGCTGACTGGTGGTAGCTGGTATTGATTGATTCAGGATGGGGCTGGCTGGTGTTACCTGGTTCAGGATGCTGCTGGCTGGTCTTGGCTGGTGCTGGCTGTTTCTGGATGGTGCTAGCTGGTGTTGGCTGGTGCCTGCTGGTGAAGTGTGGTATGGGTTGGCCTCAGCTGGACGGCTGGAGTCCACATGGTCTTATCCTGTAGCAAGCTAGCTTGGTGCACTTACCTAGCACAAGCTGGGTTCTAAGAGAAAGAGGACATGCTCAGGACTCTGAAGTGTCTTTCAGAATGGAACTCCATCTTTCAGGTCGTCAGACACCAGAGGGTGAAGCATACCCAGTTCTTGGTAGGACACAGTCACAGTGCATAGCAGGCCAAGCACAGGAAACGGCCCACTGTGCCCCAGTTGGCCTTTTTCACTGCACCCTCTTCCTTACGGCCCAGACTCACAGTCACAGGCCGATGTGTCATTAGTGCCTCACCATGGGCACAGTATGAAAGACAGAAAGTGCCTGCAGAACCTGGGCTAGACTTGTCACAGCCACCAGGGAGGAGGAGAGGAGACCTCGCAGATTTCTCATGGCCTTGCTGCTCACATCCCATCTCCCTGCCACGTGGAGCTCTGACGGGGTTGAGGGCGCTGGTTTCCCACCCACTGTGCTGACCCAGTTGGTGTGCCACCAACTCCCGTGTTCCTCTGTCCCAGGCTTTTGAGTTCATTGTTCACCATGTCACCCTCTCCACGATCGGGGCTGGATGGGAACTGCTCTGTTTCCGTTGCTAGGAGTAGAGGAAGCCAGGGTTGGAGACCTCTCCTTACAACCTCGACTTTCTTCTTTCTGTCCCTGATTTATTCTCGAAACTTTTACCTCTCTTGCCTTCTGCAATGCTAGTTTATGGGAATCCAGGCTAGGGAGAGATCAGTCTCGGAAACCAGCATGAATTGAGCGCACGCGGTGTGCCAGACCTTTCACACACCTTATCACCTTCAAGCCTTCCCTTGTTCTTAACACAGATGAGAAAAAGATGAGGACCCTCCCTCAGAGAGGGGGGTCCAATCCTCCAGCGTCACACAGTCGGCATGTGGCCATATTCCCAGTCTTGAAGAGCCAAACTTCCCTCTGCCCACTGTCAGATATTAAAGGGAGACAAGGTTGTCGGGGAGGCAGCCTACCCCACTGGCAGCATCCGTGCCCCAGGGTCTTTGCATATGGTACTTCTGGGGACTGAGCCATGCTGTTTAATTTGTTTCTGGCCAGCTCCTATTCAGATATGATGTTTAAAGCATTTAACATGGGGTGGTGCAGACCAGTTAGAGAGGTTTTGTTGTGCCCTGCACATGCCTTTTTGTCTTTGTTTAAGGGGGACTCTCAGGCTTAGGGAACTGGATGCTTCTGTGCGAGGATTGTGTGAGGAAAGGCACATTCAGGTGGGGAGGCCACCGACAACGCCTGTTTATGGATAGGAATTGTGTCTACCCTAGGATGTCATCTGTCTAACCTGCCCACCCCATGCCAACTCCCAAGTCAGAAGCAACCCTTCAGTTTTGTGTGTGCATAGATGGCAGAGGTCCATCTCAAGTGTTATTCTTCAGACACCTTTCACCTTGGCTTTTACATGTTAATTTAGTATTGTGTGTGCATGTGATGTGGGTGGGGACGTATGCTGTGGTGTATGTGTGGAGGTCAGACAACAAGCTTATGGATTCCGTTCTTGACTTTCCACTTTGCCGTGGATTCTGAGGATCAAGCTTAGGTTGTCCTGTTTTATTATTGTTTGTTTTGCTTTTTTTTTTTTGAGACAGGGTCTCTTGGTAGCCTGGAGCTGGTCAAGCAGGCCAGGCTGACTGGTCAGTGAGCTCCAGGGACCCATCTGTCTCTACCTCCCCAGCACATCACTACCAGCCCTTTTACATGTGTTTGGTGATCAAACACAAGTCCTCATGCTTACACAGCTAGTGTTTTACCCTCCATGGATCCCACATCCCTTCTTTATGGCCATCCAGTGGCATCTATGACCCCGTGTTTAATGAGTCAGTCTTCTGTCTTCCTGTAAGGGCTGAATCCCAAGCCTGCAGGATCTGGGGATAGAGCTCAGTAACAATTCTATTTAAGGATTGCTCAGTGGTAAAGCCCCTGCCTAGAACCCCCAGTGAGGGGCTGGGGATGTGAATACTTTGTGGCAATGTTGTAGCCTGTGTGCCTGGCTCATTTCTCTCTGCATTCTGGCTTGGCTCTCACGAGCCAGGCTGCTGGGAACACTAGTGTATCAGCATTTGAGCCCCTGATTTGGATGCTTTAGTGTATGGCTCAGTGAGCAAAGTGCTTGCCAGACAAGCATGAGGACCTGTCCCAGTGCCCATGCAAGTACTGAGGGAGCATGGTGCACTGCCTGTCATCCCAGTGATGGCTGCAGGGTGAGCTCCGATCACCCTGAGAGCCTGGTACTGTGCATAAGGCAGAGAGCGACTGCATACAACAGCCTCTGTTCTCAAAGAGCACATACACACACACACACACACACACACACACACACACGTGAACACTAAAAATATCACACATGTACTATACATGTGTATGAAAGCAAGTTGTATTGAAGGTGTGCGGGGTGTGTGTATGTGTGCGTGTGTGTTTGTGTGTTTGTGTGTGTGTGTGTGTGTGTATGTTAGTCAAACTTGAGCCCAAAAGCTTCACCAATGCTAGATAAGCATTTGGCCTCTGAGCTATAGCCCCAGCCCCTTTGTATTTTACAGCTTTTTTGACACATGCTCTCACTAGTTTGCCCTGGATAGCCTTGAACTCTCTGTAGTCCAGGTTGGCTTTGGCTTGTGAGCCTCCTGCTTCAGCCTCCTGAGTAGATGGGGTCATAGGCCTGCCCCCCCCCCAGGCCTGGCTTCCTTGTTTCCTTCTGAGCCTGCACACTGGTTCCCACAGTGGCTGCACCACTTTATGCTCCTGCCAGTGCTGAGTAGGTGTCCTCCATCCTTACTGGTAGCTGTTGGTTTTCTTTTCTGGTGAGGCCTCAAAAGTATTCATTGCCCTAGTTTGGCTGTGGGATGGGGAGGCTCACATTGCACCTAAAGCACAATATCCCAAGTGCTGGGATCCAGACAGGTAGGACAGGGACAGGGACCGGGTGTGGAAAGAGTCACAGAGGTACAGGAAGTTCTGGGGACAGCTAGGCTGAGGAGGGACCCTGAGAGCAGGCAAACAAGTCTACAACCAAAGTTCTGAGTCATGGTGACATCAAGTTACTGGAGTTGCAAAATGAAAGCAAAGGCTCTATCCTCTTCCACTTGGCTGAACAGGGAAAACTGAGGGCTTTGCAATTCAGTATAATCCCTGTGAGAAGCTGGAAAGAGCCCAGCAGAGGGTTCTGGTGTTTGTACTCCCTTTTTTACTTTTTATTTTGAGACGGTCTCAAAATAAAAAGTAAAAAAGGGAGCCAGCAAGGTAACTGAATGGATAAGATGGTTGCTGCCAAACCTGACAACCTGAGTCCAATCCCTGAGACCCACAAGGTGGAAGCAAAGAAGTGACCCCACAGGTTGTCCTGGGACCTCCCCACTCACACTGTGTCGTGCCCTCACAATAAACATGTAAAAAGACTTTTCAAAAATAAAAATAAGCTGGTCACAGCAGCATGTGCCTTTAATCTCAGCACTCTAAAGACAAAGGCAGGTGGATCTCTGTGAGATCAAGTCTCACCTGTTCTACATAGTGAGTTCCAAACTATCTGGGTCTACAGGGAAACCCTGTCTCAAGAAAACTAACTAACTAACTAAATAAATGTTAAAAAATAAACATAATAGGGGCTGAAGAGAAGGCTCGGAGGTTAAGAGCACTCGCTATTTTTCCAGGGGACCAGAGTTCAGTTCCCACCACCCATGTTGGATGGCTCACAACCACCTGCAACTCCATTTCCAAGGGATCCAACACCCTCTTCTGGCCTCTGTGTACACCTCCACACGCATGGCATTCACACACATACACATAAAATAAAAATAATAAAAACCTTAGAAAAAAGTAATCAGGCATGGTGGTGTATACCTATAATCTCTGCACTCCAGAGGCTGAGGCGGGAGGATCAGGCGTTTGAGGCCATCCTCGGCTACAGGACAAGTTCCAGGCCTGCCTGGGATACATGAGAATGCCTCAGTAATGGTATCTTTTTTTTATTATTTTTTATGTGTATGTAGGTCAGCACACCCGTGTTGTGCAATGCGGCGGAGGTCAGTAGAGGGTGTCGGATTCCCTTGGAACTGGAGTTAAAGACAGTTCTTAGCTGCCATCTGGGTGCTGGGATTCGAACCCGGGTCCTCCGCAAGAGCAGTCGGTGCTCTTAACCACTGAGCCATCTCTCCACCCCCGGTTCCTCTGGTTTCAACCCGTGTAGCATCTCAGTTCCTGTGCTCCCAAAAGAGAATGCAGACAGGCGAAGCAATAGAGTAAGCAGCTGAGTTTTTTCAGTGCCAACAAGGAATCTAGAACACAGGAGGCCGCTGGGCAGGACTGAGGCTCAGATCTCCCTCTCCCTGCTGACCCCTCCTTTTCACTTCCCTGGGACTGGGAATTTTCAGTCTGTTGTGATAAATGTGTAAGATACAAGAATAGTGGCTGGAGAGATGGGTCGGCTAGTATAAGCACCTGCCACTAAGCCCTAGGACCCACATGGTAGGAGGAGAAAACTGACTCCAGCACCGTGTCCTCTAGCTTCCGACATGCCTGCTGTTGGCATACCCCCCCAGATATGTAATAAAAAAATTGTCCCCAGAAAGGTGCATGAATATCTATGGGAGAGTTTAAGTCACCCTCAAGTTGAAAGTTCATTGGGGGAAAAGGTAATGCGCTGTGCAGTGCCCCCTGGAGAAAATCCCCTAGAGGCTTTGAGCACCCTTTCCCCATTATTAGCCACCAGTTGCTCTTTCCTTCCTGTTCCTTTGACCCCCACTATCACCCACTGTTGTTCTTTATGTCCAGTTTGGGGTACCTTTGGTCAGTCCTACCTAGAGCTAAGTACTACCTAATAAAAATAACAACAAAATTTAGCAATAAAAAACTGCATTTCTTCCAGAGTTCCCTCTTGAAGGGAGACCTACATTAGTCCCAAACCATAAACCAATTCTTGCTTTGCAAGCAAGTCTGTCCAGGACCCCCATAAACCCCAACCATAAAGCACTGCGAACAGGTCCTGCTTTGCAGACAAGTCCTTTGGAGACCCTTATTGGGGAATGAGGCCCTCACCCTACCCCTCTCCCATGAATTTGTTTACATACACAGAGATACTTCAGCTCCCTCACTGTTTGGCCTGTGTGGCTACGGAGGACTCCTGCTGCTCAGT
The DNA here is from genome assembly GCA_009823505.1 of Rhizomys pruinosus. Classification (NCBI taxonomy): domain Eukaryota; kingdom Metazoa; phylum Chordata; class Mammalia; order Rodentia; family Spalacidae; genus Rhizomys; species Rhizomys pruinosus. The sequence goes on along the minus strand of VZQC01008984.1, from coordinate 482,394 downwards.
AGTCAGTCCTCATTGACTAACAAAGGTCAATTTGCATAGTATGAGCTTGGTTGCTTTTCTTTTCTACCTGCAACTCTTTCAGCTCCTAATCCTAACATTTAAGAGAAGAGAGTTTTCAGCTTAAAACTCTTAAATTCCTAACATTTTGGTGCTAAAACCCAGGAGAGAGCTCTCAGTTTAAAGCACCTATTCCTAACACTTTTCCTGCCTCTGAGACACGATTCTGTTACCACTCACCAGCCTGATGAATGACTTTAGCTTGGGATCGGAGTAGTAGCTGGGAGCTCCTTCTTGGAGCCAGATATTGGGGCCCTTTACAAATGTCAGCTGCTGGGGCTGGAGAGATGACCTAGCAGTTGAGATCCCCGACTGCTCTTGCAGAGGACCCCTGTTCGATTCCTAGCACCCACATGGCAGCTGAGAACCATCTTTAACTCCAGTTCCAGGGGAATCCAATGCCCTCTTCTGACCTCCGTGGCATTGCACAACACAGGTGCACAAACCTACGTGCAGACAGTATATTCATACCCATAAAAAATAAATAAAATTTTAAAAAATTAAAAAAGAACTTAATAAAAACCCCCCACAAATGTCAGCTGCTTGGGTTCACAAAGACCCTGTAGAATAAGGAGCCCTTCCTGTCCACACTAGACCAGTGAAAGGGTCTCACAGCTAGTGGGTGGTAGCACTGAGAGTTGAACCCAGAGTCTGTTCTGGAACATGCCACACCCTTCACACATACCTCATTGGATCCCTCCAGCAGTCTTGTATGGGTGTCCCCATTTTATGGGAATCAAGAGACTGAAGATCAGAGAGGTTTAATAACTGGCCTGAGACGGCCCAGCCGAGGACTCTAGTGTGCAAATCCAAGGTAGCCTTGGACTTTATAACCCAATGGCTAGTGGCTCAGAGGAGGATTTTCTCTGTAGGTGAGTACACATATTTGTATGTGTGTGTATGATGTGAGTATAACATATGTACGATGTGTGCATGATGTGTGCATGTGAGCAGAGGCTAGAAGTCAACACTGGGTATCTTCCGCAGTCACTTTTCACCTTATTTTTTGAGGCAAGGTCTCTCCCTGAAGCTGGAACTCACTGATAGGCAGACCTTCTCCTCCCAGCCCTGGAGTTACAGGTGTGCACCTTCATGCCCGGCTTTTTGCATGGGTCCTGGGGATCCAGACTCAGGTCCTCCTGCTTGCTTGGCTGCATTCTGCCAGCCAGCTCTGCAACCCAGGGAGTAGAGGTTTGCAGAAGCATCCTTGTGTGCAGATAAATACCGGAGGGCCCTCTCGCTCTCCTGAGCAGCCATCCTAATCAGTTAATGGAAGGTAGCTGCTTTGTGGACCAAAGTGCTGTGTTCCCCGAAGGCACTGTTCCCTGCGTGCAGATTCTACACAATGAGTCTTTCTTATGTCAGGTGCTTTAGACAAATTCTGGTTTCCCCCAAATATCTTGCTAAAGAAAAATAGCAAATGGGAAAGAAATTCCAAGACCCAGAGGGAACCATTTCCTGAGACCCAGGCCAACAGAGGGAAGGATTTCCTAGGGCGTCAAAAGGAAGGAAGAGATGGTTAGGATCAGGTATGATCTGGTGCAAGCTTATTTGTGATGCAAGTTAGCAAGACAGTGACTCTGTGTGCTTCACTTTACTCTTCTGTCAAAGGAAGAGAGGGCCAGCGTCTGCCTGTCTCCACGGCCGCTCTTCTCCTTGGATGTGTCTGATCTGCCGCTGGTGTGCAGTTTCCTCTCCTGACAGTGGTCCTCTTTCCGACCCTCATCCATTCTTTGCAGTACTTTCCTACCCTGCAGTGTGAACTGACTGCCAAGACTGTGAGTCGATGGTCCTTGCCTGGGAGGAACTCACACCATTATAGGCTACTTGGAAGCACCGCTGGCTTGTAACTATGAGGAGGGGCATGGAGATGGTTGAGTCTAAGTACAGTGCTTGCCTGACAGACTTGAGGACCCCAGTTCAGATCCCCAGCACCCACATAAAAATCTGTGCCCATTGGACTAGGAGGTGGACACAGGAGGATCCCAGGGCTTACTGGATCACTAGGCCAGTCAGCCTAGCCTAATTGGTGAGCTCTAGTGAAAGAACCAGTCTCAAAAGCTCCCGAGTGTGGAATGACACTTGGGATTGTCCTCTGGCCTACACACACACATGCAACTCACCACACACATGCATTTTTTAACATTTTAAAATATAATATTGTTATTAATTCTTTGAGAATTTCATACAATGTGTTTTGATCATATTCTCCCCAACTCCTCCCAGGTCCAGTCTCAACCCTCCCCAACTTCATGCCCCATTCTTTTTCCAAGTAACCCATGGAGTCCAATTTGGGCTACCCATACTCATGAGCTGTAGAAGTTTAATAGTATCTGAATAGTCCTTTAGTCACGCATGGCCAACATCCACATGGTGTTCATCCCTTCTTGCATTTCTCAAGGCTGTCTCCTGCCTGCAGGCAGACAATCTCTCTGCTTAGCTCTGGAAAGGAGGGGAGAGGGGACCACAGGAGAGTTACCCAAATAGAAAGCCAAGGAAAGATACAGACAGGGACTCAGAGGGTGAGGTCCGGGAGAGTAGAGTCTTTATTGATGCCAGCAGTGTGCTTATATACCAAAAGTTACTGTGCTCTGGGCAAGGAAGTGGGGGGGCAGGTGGAAGGGATGGGGCGAGCCACCTTGGCTCTAATTGAGGGTCTGCAGAGCTCCTGTTTGTGCAACAGGTAACTAGAGGTGCGACATTTTGCTCAATGCCTCAAGGGAAGGGGCCTGGAACTTCGTAGAGATAGGGTGAAGCAAGAAACATTGTAATATCCGGGACCTTCCAGGGAGCTACAGATAACTCACAGAGGCAACTGAATACCCACAGAGATAGCAGATAACCGGAGATCTTATGCAACGGGTCTTACAAGTTCTTGCCTCAGCTACACACAAAGTTTCATTCCCACAATGAGTGTCCTCCATTCCTGGAGCATGATCAACCTTGGGGGGGAGCACACCCTTAAAGCAAAATGCCCAACTCTATCCTCCAGAAGCCATCAGCCCTCAGTAGCTCCTCAGCCAGGGATGTCAGCTCATGAACCACCCCCATGTGTGACACTATTCCTGGGAAGACATGAACAATCAATTCAGCTACCCGATTCTGATAGGGAACCAACAACAGACCAAAGTAAGGACACCACAAAAATCCAACTTAGTGGGCAAATCAGTTTTATTGGGTTCCTTACATGAATATGGAGGAGTGGTTATTTATAGGAGCAGAAATGACTCGAAGATGGCATCACCAAAGCCCGCCCCAGCGTAGGTGACAGCTCAGGAAAGCAGGAACCCTGGAGCTCACTGCACAGCCTGCACAGATCAAGGGGCTGGAGACTGTCCTTTCCAGAGAGCTCAGTCTGAGCCTCTTGGCAGCTCGGCTCGTCTCTGCTAACACCCCTCCATGCTGGAAGGCTAACTGGCTTGATCTTGTGCAGGCCACCATAGCGGCCATGAGTTCATGAGAGCAGGGACCCTGACCTGTCAGAAGACAGCTTCACCCCTGACCTCTCTCCCTGACCTTCACTCCCTGACCTCTGGCTCTTACCATCTTTTCTCCCCGTCTTCGGTGATGGTCCCTGAACTTTGGGAAGGGGTGTGATACAGATACCCCACTTGTGGCTGATCATTTCATAGTCACTTACTCTGCATTGTGGCCTATTGTAAATTTCTGCATTAACTGCTGTCCATTGCACAAAGAAACTTCTCTGATGATGTCTGCGAGCTGCAGGAATCTATAGATATAGAGACACAAATTTAGGAGGCACTTTGATGCTATGTCCATGTAGTAGGTTGATAGTAGTAGGTTTACCCTGGGGCCAGTGAGCTTCCAGCCTGGTTTTCAGCCAGATGTACCAATAACAGGCATGTTAAAAAATTTTCAAAGTTTTTAAAAGGGTGTTGGTGGTCTTCTAGAAGCAACAGCTCAGACTAGACCCAGTGTCCCTGGGGCTGCATTACCCTGGAAAACGGCTCTGCAGATATACATTTTCATGTATTTGTTACATTGCAGAACATTTTCTGCATAGGTAGGTGAGGTGCTGCAGCCTGTGACCCAGCACCCAGCAGGCTGGGGTGGGTGGATTGCAAGATCCAGGCCTGGCTAGGCTATGTATAAGACTCTGTCTTTTAAAAAGTAAGCAGGGGCGGGCTGGTGAGATGGCTCAGCGTTAAGAGCACTGGATGCTCTTGCAGAGGACCTAGATTCAGTTCCTAGCACCCACAGCAAATAACCATCAGTAACTTCAGTACCAAGGGTCCAGTGCCCTCTTCTGACCTCTGCAGGCATTGTACAGCAAGGATGCACTTATATACATGCTGGCAATACACTCAAACTTAAAATAAAAATAATAATTTTTTAAGCAACCAGGGGCCAAGGAGGTGCTCAGCCAGTAAAGTGCGTGCTGTTCAAGCACGAGGATCTGAATTTGATCCCCAGAACCCACATAAAAGCTAGACACTGCTTGCCTGCAAGAGTTCTGGGACTTGCCTTTTTTTTTTTTTTTTTCAGCTGACAGCTAAAGGCACTGCCCTCCAGTCCCAGCAGTGGGGGAATGAAATGTATTCTGGGTCTTCTACATAAGGCTACAGCTTTTCAGGGTCCCATCTTAATTTGTGGGGCCCCCCTACAAGTCTTTCATTGGTGATTGAGGCCCAGACTCTGCCCCAGTTGGCTGTGATATGTGGGTTAATTAGGTACCCTCCGTCTAGTCGCCTGCAGGAAGATCTGACTTCTTTATTTGGGGCAGATAATTTACGCATTGAATCTCCAGGCTTTTCGGGCTCCAGCAAGATGGACTTCATATTTTGTGCATGGCTGAATGTGGTTTTCAGCAAGATGGTCAGCCTGAGTCATAGGCAGTACCAGCCCTGCCTGGGCCCTGCACTTCTGGCTGCCTGAGCAGCGGCTGGGCTGGATTCCAACTCAGGAGGCCAAGGTACAAGGGGCTAGAGTTCCAGGCTAGCCTCAGCTGCACAAGGAGTTTAAAGCCAGCCTAGGGAACACAGTGAGAGTGTTTCAAACAAAAAATAGAGAATCAGGGGCCAGGCGTGGTGGTGCACACCTTTAGTCCCAGCACTCGGGAGGGAGAGGCAGGTGGATCTCTATGAGTTCAAGGCCAACCTGGTCTACGTAGTGAGCTCCAGTCCAGCTGGGACTAAAAGGGAGACCCTGTCTCAAAAAGACTGAGAGAGAGAGAGAGAGAGAGAGAGAGAGAGAGAGAGAGAATCAGGGACCAGGAAGATGGCTCAGCAGGTAAAATAGTTGCCAAGCAAGGCTGGCAACCCAAGTTTAATTGGTGGAGCCCAGGAAAAGATGAAAACTGACCACAAAGTTGTCCCCTGAGCTCAGTGTGTGCCATGGCATATTCATGTTCACACATGCACACACATATACACAATAATAATAATAATAATAATAATAGAAATTCAATGCAGAGTGGAGCAAGAACACAGGTGAGGAGGGCAAAGGTTAGTTGATCTCAGGGACCCTCGAAGAACAGTGAGTCACCTTTGAAACCTGTAGGAGTACAAGAAGAGAAAGGCTTGGCAAGATGTCTCTTCTAGCTCTGAAGCTTTGGTTCTGTGGCAGAGTGCTCGCCTAGAGCACTTGAGGTCCTGGCCATCCTGACACTGGAAAAAAGAAACTCTTTCTGTTTGGGATGACAGGAGCAAACAGGATTGAAGAGCGCCAAGCGGGCGGTGGCATCGTTACCAGGGAAGCATACTGCCAGTCCACTGAAGGCACTCAGGAGTTAGCCGCCCTGACTTAGAGGCCTGACACATGTGTGGCTCTCCACACAATGACCATCAATACATGCAAGCTGTCCCGCATCTGAGGACATCTGAGCACTTGCTTCTGTAGGCTTTATTCTATGTCATGTAGACACTGATAACCATGGAGCTGCTTTTAATGGCTGTCTCTAGCAACTGCCTAGATCAGCTTAATGTAGCACAGCTTGGTTACTGTAAACTGCCTGCCACAGCCCCAGACCATCGTGTACAGTAACACTTTCCTGTTGTGCTGCAGATGGAACCCAGACCAGGTAGGCAGATGAGTCACACCCTGAGTCCCTCACTGGGGGATTTTAGGCAGGGGCTCTAACACTTAATCACACCCCCAGCCCCTCACTGAGAGATTCTAGGAAGGGGCTTTACCCTGAGGCACTCTGATAGCCCTTCATTTGAGGATTCTAAGCAGGGACTTTGCTTGCTGAGCCATGCCCCACCATACTGGTACTTCCACCTTTACATGGTACTTACCAGACTCAGAGCTGACTCCTAGAAACAAGAAATCAATGAAGCCAAAAGTTCGTTGAGAGAATAAACAATAAATAAATCAATAGAAAACATAAGACTCACACATTAAAAAAAAAAAAACAACTAACTTACCTCCTGAAATCAGAATGCCAAGGCCAGGTGCCATGTATACCTGTTATCCTAGCCCTTGGGGCTGAGGCAAGAGGATCATGTTTGAGGCCAGCCTGTGCTACATAGTGACACCCTGATCCAAAACAAGGGGCTCGAAAGATGGCTGAGTGGATAAGAGCACCGGCTGCTCTTACTGAGGACCCAGGTTCAACTCTAAGCACCCACATAGCGGCTAACAATTGTCCATAGCTCCAGTTCCAGGTGATCCTGCACCCTCTTCTGGCCTCCTCAGGCATTACATGTGTAGGCAAAACACCCATACCCATAAAAGAAAAATAAAATATTTTTTAAAAGCAAAACAAAGAAGACGGGGTGAAGAAAGCATCCCTTCACTGGAATTTCAGAACCAGACTGTGCGTTTTAAAAGTATGTATTTATTTTATTTTTAATTGTGTGCTTCTGTGTCTGGCTATGCCAGCATGTGAGTGCAGGTGTCTTACAGCCCAGAGGGGTGGGTACTGGGAACCAAACTCAGGCTTTCTGCAAGAGTGGTGCATGCTCATAACTGCTGAGCCATCTCTCTAGCCCTTAGGCATGGTACCTGTTATTTCTGCTGATAAGCCCTTGCTTCTAGGAATGCTGGGAAATGTACTTTTGCCTCAAAACCAAAGATGTTGTTTCCACTATTGTTAAAGAGGATGCAGATGGAGGGCTCAGTTTTGGTGGTCATGCAGTAATTGCTACCATATTATTTTATTATTTTATTTTTATAAGCTAATTCTTTTTTTTAATTTATTTTATTATTTTTTATGTGTATGATTGTACTGTCTGCATGTAGGTCGGTGCACCCGTGTCATGCAATGCCGAGGAAGTCAGAAGAGGGCGTCTGATTCCCCTGGAACTGGAGTTAAAGATGGTTCTTAGCCGCCATGTGGGTGCTGGGAATTGAACCCGGGTCCTCTGCAAGAGCGGTCGGTACTCTTAACCACTGAGCCATCTCTCCAGCCCTATATTTTATTTTTAAATATTGATGTTATGTGTATCTGTGTGTATACATGCACCATGTGTGTGCAGGTGTCCACAGAGGCCAGCAGAGGGCATCAGACCTGAGAGCTAGAGCAGAAGTCATTGTAAGCCACCCAGTGTGGGTGCTAGGAACGGAACCCAGGTCCTCCAGAAGAGCACCAAGAACTTGTAACCACAGCCACAGCCATCTCTTCAGTCCCCTTTCCCCATATTTACTGAAGTGTCACTAGCATCAGCATCCCAGGTTCACGGTGGCTCTCTTACACCCCCCCACTTGTTTCATTCAAATCTCTGAGCAACATTCCCCCATCCCAGGTGACCTTGGTTCCATACTGCTTCCACAAGCTGCTCTCTTTAAAACAGCACCTTGGGCTAGGGAGATGGCTCAGCGGGGGAGTGCCTGAGGGCTCATGTTTGAATCCTCGGCACCAACATAAAAACTGGCCATGCCCAGGCTGGCCTGCAGGGTCAGCACTGGGGGAGGAGCTGGGGAAGGCAGGGTCACTGGGGCTCGCTGGCACCAGCTGGGCTCCAGGTTCAGAGAGAAACCTGGTCTCAAAGGAATAAGGTGGAGAGCCATAGAGCAGGACACCTGTCCTCTTCTGACCATACATGTGGGTGCATGTACCTGAACACAGAAAGCGCTTATAGTACACACTCCACAGGACACAACACAGCTCCCAACACACGTCAGTTATAGCTACACTCAGAGGTGCTCGTGTGCAGTATCTATTTTTCCGTGCCTGGTGAGTAGCAACATGTCACCAAGGTTCATCTGTGTTGTTTTAGTGACAACTCACCCTTCTCTGTTTATTTAGTTTGGGGGGCAGGCTCTTGCTTTGTAGCCCAGGCTGGCCTCATCCTAGTGATTTTCCTGCTTTGGCCAACTGAACGTGGGGGTGACAGGTGTGTGTCACCACCCCTCCCCTCTCCTGACTGTTCATGCAAACCCTTACTGCCTTGACTGCGCCCAGGCGCCCAGCACTCAGACAGCGCGCCTCTAGGCAGCACAACTTCCTATGCTCGTGTTGTGTACGGTGCTGAACTCTGCTGTCTGTGCTCTCCTCGGGCCCTGGGCACTGTCCTTCAGCCTCCTTCGGCTCCAGGTGACCTCAGCTTCTGGCCACATCCATGCAAACTCTGCTCCTGTAGTCACAGCACTTCTGCACTGAGGGTCCCCCAGATGATCAGTGCCTGAGCACTCCTGCTTGGATGCTAAGGATGCGTCTGCTGAGATGGAGTCAAACAGGGCACATGGCAGCTCCAGGCAGCCAGGCAAGGCCATGTCTGGACACTGTCCAGCTCCCTCCACCCAAAAACTCTTCAGATTTGGCCTCTTGACCAATGGAGTCCCTTCCCTTTGAATCTAACTTTGAAACATCCTTCCCTAGAATGTGATGTAAGACCTGGAAGTTTTAAACTTTTATTGCATTTTAGTTATATTTGTGTATTGGTGTGTGTACATGTGTGTGCAATGTGTTATGTGCAGTGTATGTGGTCTGGTATGTACATGTGTGATGTGTGTGAGTGTGTGGTATGTATGGTGTGTGACTTGGTATGTACTGTGTGTGACTGTGGTGTGTGTGTGCACCTGTGCATGGGAGCAGGGAAGGACTCTGAGTGTCCTTCTGTCCTCCTTTACCACCAGTAAGCAGCAGAGCCAAGACTCAAGCCCGCGTGGTCTGACTCCAGCTGGTGAGCTAAAAACTTCACGTGTGATCACAAAGACATTTTGAGCTTCCGCTGTGCTGAGTGCCGAGGAAAAAGAAAAGAAAGAAGGACAGGGTGGGGGCAGGGAGCCATGTGAGCTGGCACACCTGCTCAGGTTGGAGTGGGATGGCTTGAGGCCAGGGCTGGAGGTCAGCCTGGGCAGCATGGTAAGACCACATACCCATCTCAGAATCAAAACAATAAGAAGAAATAAATGGGCAGAGGAGCAGCTGCCAGGGCTGCCGTGGGTTTTGTGCCTATTGACAGGAGGGTGGGCCCCTTCGAACAGCTCCTTGGCCTTGGACAAGCCCAATCTCCTGTCTCCAGAAAACCTGGGGTTTGTACAGAGGGCTGCAGAGGAGGGGGGAGCTGGCTGCTAGGCGAAGAAGCCCCACTGCCCCACCCCATTCAGTATCCTCCGTGACTCCTGCTGGCACCACTGGGCACACAGAACCCAGGCTTGACGATCTTCACTGTCTGTCCCTGGCCAGCCAGGCAGAAAGCCCGGAAGCAAGCAGCAAGTGCTGGGCAACACGGCGAGTGCCAGGCCCCACCACCCTCTGGATGCCAGTGTGAGCTGACAGATGGGCACTGGCTGCCAGCCAGGGGCCAGTGAATTCTCGAAGTAGCTTTTGATCTGCACAAGTAGCTGCCACCTCATAGAAGATGGAGCTGCTCCCTTGGGGACAGGTGACAATCTCTCTTTAAAGACCCAGAGCTGGGAAGGGCCCCCACAGCTATCCTGGGGGACATTCTTGGAGCTAGACTGTGTGATTCAGTCACCAGTACCTGCATATGTGGATATTACATTTTGGTTTTATTTTTATTTAAATGATATAAAACTTGGGACTGATGAGAGAACTCAGTGGGTGAGGCACTTGCCCCTGACCTGAGGACACACTTCAGTCCCCGAGAGCCACGTGGTGGAAGGAGAGGACTTGATCCTGGAGGTGGTCCTCTTACCTCTGACCCCTACATGAGTACCATTGCACACACACACATATACACGCATGTGCGTGTGCATAAATAAGAGGAAAAATAAATTATTATTTTTGAGGAAAATAATTTTTAATTTACCATCTTCCCAGAGGTGTGTGTGTGTGTACGTGTGTGTGTGTGTGTGTGTGTGTGTGGTGTGGTGTGTGGTGTATGTGTAGTGTGTGTGGTGTGTATATGTGTGATATGTGTGTGGTGTATGTGGTGTGTGTGCGATATGTGTATGTGGTGTGTGTGGTATGTGTGTGTGGTGTGTGCGTGTGGTATGTGTGTGTGGTGTGTGTGTGTGGTATGTGTGTGTGTGTGGTGTGTGTGTGTGTGGTGTGTGTGTGGTGTGGGGTGGGTGTGTGGGTGTGTGGGTGAGGCTGGGAATGGAACCCAAGCCTTCATCCATGAGTGCAGAGGCACACCCCTAGTCTTTCACTGGAGGATTCTTTCTAGTCAAGTGCTCTACCAACCTCTGAGCCATACCCCGAGCCCCTTCCTGGGGGTCCTGCTGAGCCACACTCCTAGCCCTTGACTACTCTTAGATGTGTGCTTTGGGGACATGAAGTGTATTTCATGTACCACTATCACCACCAACCATCTGCTACTTTTTTATCTTCCCAAATGAAAACTGTGTCCCCATTAAGCACTAACTCCCCAGCCCTTCCCAAGTCCCTGGAACCTACTATCCTCTTATGTGTCTGTGAACTGGACTGTCCTGGGGCCTCATATGGATGGAATCAAACAGCTTTTATCACTGACTTATTTTACTCAGTGTAATGTTGTCAAGGTGTTTCCATGTTTTGACATCGGAATATCTGTCCTTTTGAAGGCTGCTTAATAATCGCTTGTATAGCTATACAATGGGGTGTTTTCCATTCATCTGTCTGTGAATATCACATTGCCTCCACTCCTGGGCTATGAACAGAGTTGTGCAAACATCTAGTGCTGCTTTCAGTTCTTCTGGACAGGAATCCAGAAGTGGAATGCCTAACGTGCATGGCAGTCGTGTTTAAGTATCTTTTGGGGATCACCATACTAAAATTTAATTAGAGTTATTTAGGGTTAGGAGTGTGACTCAGTGAGTTTCATGCCCAGAACCTCACAGTTGCACGTGCACACACTCATACACAATTTAAAATTCCTCCCCTTTCTCCCATGTGCTTAACAACCAGTGAAGCTGGTTGCTGCTGTATTGGGCAGCAAAGGTGGCAGGTACTCAGGTCCCGAGGGAAGCTGTCAAGGGGCTCTGCTCAGAGCCCACTGGGGGCCACACAGCGTGAGGCTGGTGAGCAGCTCCTGTTCCTGCGCAGTCTGTAGTCTACCTGCTGACCTTGGACAGGTCTCTAGGCCCCTCAGGAACTTTCTCTTATTGGCAAAATGAAATTTTGTACATCAGCAAGTTCCACATACTCTGCTTCTAAATGTTGTGAGCCACCCACAGATACCTAGATCTTAGGGCTGAGAATGTGGCTGGCTCAGTAGCATGCTCTCTCCCCAGCACATGTAATGGCCAAATTTGAGACCACCCTGCACTACATGAGGCCCTGTCTGAAGAAAGAGAATTGTAGGCATACTGTTACCCTTCTTTTTTTGTTTTGTTTTGGGTTTTGGTTTTTTTTTTTTTTGGGGGGGGTCTTTTTGAGACAAGGTCTCCCTTTAGTCCCAGCTGTCCTGGAGCTCACTATGTAGACCAGGCTGGCCTTGAACTCACAGAGATCTGCCTGCCTCTGCCTCCCAAGTGCTGGGATTAAAGGTGTGCGCCACCACGTCCAACATGTCAACCTTCTAGCATTTACCTGCTCCACTGGGTGACAAAGGCAGTTGGGGCTGCAGACTGGATGAGGTGAGAGCTGGGCTGTGCTGCATACTTCATGTCTGAGTCACCAGTCTCCTCTCGGTGCTGTTCCTCCATGCCTGCACATGTATGCAGGTCTGTCCCCCCACGCCTGCCTGTGTGTGCAGGTCTGTTCCCCCACGCCTACCCGTGTGTGTAGGTCTGTCCCCCCATGCCCGCCTGTGTGTGCAGGTCTGTTCCCCAACGCCCACATGTGTGTGCAGGTCTGTGCCCCCACGCCCGCCTGTGTGTGTAGGTCTGTCCCCCCATGCCCGCCTGTGTGTGCAGGTCTGTCCCCCCACGCCCCCGCCTGTGTGTGCAGGTCTGTGCCCCCACGCCCGCCCGTGTGTGTAGGTCTGTCCCCCCATGCCCGCCTGTGTGTGCTAGGTCTGTCCCCCACGCCCGCCTGTGTGTGTAGGTCTGTCCCCCCATGCCCGCCTGTGTGTGCAGGTCTGTCCCCCAACGCCCGATGTGTTGCAGGTCTGTGCCCCCACGCCCGCCCGTGTGTGTAGGTCTGTCCCCCCATGTCCGCCTGTGTGTGCAGGTCTGTCCCCCCACGCCCACATGTGTGTGCAGGTCTGTGCCCCCACGCCCGCCCGTGTGTGTAGGTCTGTCCCCCCACGCCCGCCTGTGTGTGTAGGTCTGTCCCCCCATGCCCGCCTGTGTGTGCAGGTCTGTGCCCCCATGCCCGCACGTGTGTGCAGGTCTGTGCCCCCACACCGGCATGTGTGTGCAGGTCTGTCCCTCCATGCCTGCCCGTGTATGCAGGTCTGTCCCTCCATGCCCGCCCGTGTATGCAGGTCTGTCCCTCCATGCCCGCCTGTGTGTGCAGGTCTGTCCCCCCATGCCCACATGTGTGTGCAGGTCTGTCCCCCTACGCCCACACATGTGGAGGCCAGAGGTGTCTCCTCAGTTGCTCACCTGTTCTTTCTTAGATGGTTTCATTACCTGGAGCTCGTGACTTGGCTCACTGGCTGAGCCCCTGGCATCTTCCGAGCTCATGATGTATGGTGCTTCACTTGGCTTTTGAGTTCTGGGGATCTGAACACAGGTCCTCCAGCTTGTGTGGCAGGCACTGTCCCCACTAGGCCATCTACCTGGGTATTAAGAGGTTTTCTTATAATTTTTTAAATTTTATGTGTGACTGTTATGCCTGTATATATGTAAGTATATGTACCGTGTCATGCAGTAACCACAGAGGATAGAAGAGAGCCCCTGGAACTAAAGTTATGGATGGTTAGCCACCATGTGGGTGCTAGGAACTGAACCCCGGTCCTCTGTAAGAACAGCTAGTGCTCTTGACCACTGAGCCGTCTCTCCAGCCCCAAGGGTATTAAGTTTCGATGCTTGAGTTTGAGGGGGCTGTTTAGACCACAGCACCCTCTCCTTGTCTTACGCTCGCTCTCTCAAACCTACGACCAGACTATTCTGACTTGGAACTCCTGCCCCCTTCACCAGTGTCCTCTGTCCCCATGTCCCCTTATCTCTACTTGAGAAAACAACCCAGCAAGAAAGTGCTTGTCTTTAGTAGGCAGCTCAGCGTGCTCTCTCCTTCCCTCCCCCTCCCTCCCCCTCCTTTCATTTCTTTCCTTCCTCCCTTGCTCGCTCTCCCTCTCTCTTTTTCCTTTTCTCTTCCTCCCCCCCTCCCCCCAAGTCCTTGGCCTTCTTTCTTAGTGCTAAGAACCGAGTGTGCTGGGCAGGCTCTGCTGTTGAGCTGTGACTCCAGACCGAACATCCTTTCTTGGGGTTCTCCAGCATCTGAGGGTCTTCCTCTTCTCAGCCCAGGGATATTTTTGGCTTGCAGTTCCTCTTTTTTAATCATTTCTTCCTGTCATGTGATCACACAGGTCTTCTGTCCCAGTAGGGGACAGGGGGTTGCTCTGACAGTCAGGTTCAAATCCAGCGTTGCCTTTACACCCAAACTCCGCAGCATGGCCTATGGCTTCTGTCTCCACTGGCCTTCTGGACCCAGCACCTTCCCATTGCCAAGGCCCAGGGAACCTCACGGAAGAGGGGGTAGAAAGAATGTAAAAGCTGAGGCCAGGGAGATGTGCCACAGAGAGGCCCCCTGGACACCACACCCACAGTAGTCTTGAGCTCACTGCAGCTGTGGCAATCGGCACAGCACCTGGTTGTTACCTGTCACCTGTCCCATATGGGCAGTATAGGCTTGGGCCAAGGTCTGCTGTGTGTGCTCCCACTGACCACTTCCTCAGTATCCAGCAAACCATCCCCTCCTTTCCTCCCCCAACCTCCTCCCCTTTACTCTTCTCCCTCCTCTGTAGCCCAGGTTGGCCCCCAGCTCAGGGCCCCCTCCTGCCTTTGCCTCCTTTTTGGGAGAGTTACCAACATGCACCACCATCGCTAGCCTAAGCAAACAGTTTTTGTCCCACAAATACTTAAATCATGTCACTTCCCACTATAGAAATGCCTACAGAAATGATCATGCATTAACGGTGCTCTTTCTGCCAAATGAATCTTATTCCCAGTGTTTATTGGGGAACAGTTTGGGGCCTCTAGAAGGTCTGCAGAGGACGAGAAGACATACACCTTCACTCTTTTCCTGGCTGTTGATTAGAACCCAGGGCCTCATGCATGCCAGGCGAGTGTTCTCCCACCAAGCCACAGTCAAGCTGATCTCTTGTTATCAACACACCTTTTAATACAAAGAAATTGGCTCAATGAGATGGCTCAGCAAGACTCTTTCCCCCAAACCTGACAACCTGAATTTGATCCCCAGTACCACATGGTGGAAGGAAAGAACCCATAAGTTGTCCTCTGACTGCCACGCATCCATTTACACACATTCATGCACACGTGTGCATGCACAAATAAATACATTTTTTAAAATGTAAAGAAACTGCCCGGCGTGGTGGCCCACGCCTTTAATCCTAGCACTCGGGAGGCAGAGGCAGGCGGATCTTTATGAGTTCAAGGCCAGCCTGGTCTACAGAGTGAGTTCCAGGACAGCTGGGGCTACCTACGGAGAGACCTTGTCTTGAAAAGACCAAAAAATAAGAAAGAAAGAAAAAATAAAGAAACTAAGAAATTAGCATTATCACATTGCTATTAAACAATTGTCTAAAATACTATTTCAATCCCAATGTCCCAATGTGAAGGCAGAAGAAAGTAGTATTTTGAAATAGAAAACATGTTTCTGGGAAGTTCCCTGTGCCCATTTCACAACTGGCTCCTTGCTCATGGGTGGTGCCTTACACTAAGTAGCCCAGCTAGAACCCTCCAACCTTTCAGACAGAAGATAAGTTCTTTCCTACCATGGACCCACAAGCCTTCCTTCCACTCATGGGTTCCTTTCCTTTAGACATTCAGCAAACTCTTCTAAGTACCTGCTGTGTGCTGAGCAATTCTCCAGGTACCAGGGCTGGATTGTGAGCTTTGTCAATGAGCTTCTAGAACTTATAACATTGACCATCTAGTCAAAGGAACTGGATAGTGGATGATAAACATAATAAGACACGTGATCCTTAATGGTAAACATAAGACAGGTAATCACCATTAGTGCCAGAAGAAAAGGAAAGACCAGAGGGAGCCAAGGGTGCACAACGAATAGGGTAAGGGAGAGGGTCTCCCCGTGGAGGGAAGGACTGCCTTTCTTGTTCTGGTGTGAAGGACAGATCAGAGTATGGAAACAGGGCTGACGGCAATGGATGGGGCCTGGCAGAGCTGGTAGCTAGAAGCAGTGTTTGCATCAGAGCAGGAGGGGAGCCCGTGGCTAAAATGAAGGTGTTGTGGGTGTTGACTTTCAGAGAGGAGAAACTGGCATGGCCCTGTAGTAAAGTGTGAGGACCCGAGTTCCATCCCCAACACCCAGGTGAAGAGCCAGGTGTGGTTGTGAGTGCCTGGGCTCCCAGCTCTGAGAGGTAGGGACAGATGGTCCCGGAGCTTGCTGGCCAGCTCTGGGAGGTCGGAGCTTGTTGGCCCGCTCTGCGCACTTGGGAGTTCCGGGTTCTGTGAGATACTGGCCCAAAAACACAAGATGGAGGGTGACTGAGACTCTGTGCGCCTGTGTACAAAACCCCTGAGAATCTTTTGATTTTTTTTTTTTAAAAGAAGCTTCCATTGTGGGACAGAAGGAGTAAATTAATATTCATTGTGGATGAAGTGGGGTTTGCAAGTCTGCTTTTTTTTAAATTTGTTTGTTTTGGACAGGTTCTCTTGCAGTACGGGCTAGCCTCAAACTTTCTGTGTGGCTGAATATGGCCTTAACTCCTGACCCTCCTGTTGGAATCACGGGTGCGCCCCGCCACACCCGGTTTGATACTGGGATCAAACCCACAGCACTGGGCATAGAGTCAGGCACGCTACCAACCGAGCCCCATCCCTGGTGCTTCCTTCCTTTTTTGTGTTTACTTGTTTTGAGACAGGGTCTCATTGTGGAGCTCTGGCTATCCTGAAACTCAGTCCTCCTGCCTGGGTCTGGACTACTGTGATTATAGGCAGGCACTCCATGCTCGAAGGTTAGCAAGAGAGACACCTCAGTGGAGAAGGAGAGTGTACAAGGAAACAGCCTGTTTTCTGTTGCTACAGAAAAGTAAACAAGGCTGGGTCACTTTAAAGAGTGAATGTCTGCCCAGCTCCTTGTTCTGGACACTTCGGAGTGGTGGAGCATGGCGCCAGCCTCCGCGCGGGCTTTTTGGCTGCAACCAAACATGGCAAGGACTCACACAGTAACCCAGAGCCAGCCCAGGTCTCTCCTCCTCTTCTTTTTTTAAAATTTTTTATTTTATTTTTTATGTGTATGAATGTACTGTCTGCATGTAGGTTTGTGCACCCGTGTCGTGCAGTGCCGTGGAGGTCAGAAGAAGGTATCGGATTCCCCTGGAACTGGAGTTAAAGATGATTCTCAGCTGCCATGTGGGTGCTGGGGATCGAACCCAGGTCCTCTGCAAGAGCAGTCTGCACTCTCAACCGCTAGGCCATCTCTCCAGCCCCCCTCCTCTTCTTCTTACAGAGCCACTAATGAACGCCATCAGGGGCCCCATCCTTGTGGCCTCATCTAACCCAAATCACTTCCTAAAGGCCATATGGACTTAGGGAATCAACTTTCCAACCTGTGAGCTTGTGGGGGGTGGGGGTGGGGGCACTCAAACCATAGCAGGTTTGGCTTCAAATCAGAGCTTACACAGCCCAGTATAGAAACAGGAAGGACAGTTCTTTCGGGGATGGGGTTGTGGTGGGGACTGGATGGATTGGGCAGGGCCTGAGTGCTGCTGCCGAGGAGCTGCATTCTGATACTTCTGTGTTTCTCGATTGTTTGAGGACAGGCTTGTGAATATGCTCTAATTTATTCAGTAGTTACCCATAGGCTGTTGGCCAAGAACTGAGCACTGTATTAATTTCTGGAGACATAAACATCAGAAAAGACAGTCTACTACAAGGTGACTTGCCTTTGTTGAAGGACCACCCACCTCAAATGTCGAAATAGAAACAGAGATGTGTGGGAGCTTTCAGGCCTTTAATCCCAGCACGTCTGAGGCAGAGGCAGCTAGATCTCTGAGTTCGAGGCAAGCCAGGTCTACATAACAAGTCCAGGCCAGCCAGAGTTACATAGTGAGACCCTGTCTCAAAAAGCAAAAATTCAAAAATTGAGACTGGTGCTTGCGGCCCAGTCGGGTGCCCATCCAGGATAGTAGGCCTTTAGCTTCCCGAATCTCAGCCTGGAACCCTCTTTCCCCCAACCCCATGTCTTATCATAATCCCATCCCATCATTCAAGAAACCCAAGTTCTTGGGCTGGAGAAATGGCTCAGCAGTTAAGAGTGCCGACTACTCTTGCAGAGGATCCCAGGTTCGATTCCCAGCACCGACATGGTGGCTAAGAACTGTCTTTAACTCCAGTTCCAGGGGAATCCGACGCCATCTTCTGACCTCTGCAGCATTCCATGACACAAGTGCACCAACCTACATGCAGACAGTACACTCATACACATAAAAAGAAAAAAAGAAAAAAAAAAAAGAAACTCAACTTCTCAAGCTTGGGGATTGTGTCAATGGACCAGTCTCCATGGTAACAGTCATGAATGAGCCCAGCAAAGTAACCTGGGAGATAGAGACATGAATGAGAGGTGGCCGGTTGCCACGGAGATGTGCCGGATGGAAGAGCCTCAGCTAGCAGGGAGACGTCACGGGGCCGGAACAGTCAGTGTGAAGTCAGTGTGTCTATTTTCAACCCAGAGTTACAAAAATACATTTTCATAAAGCTCACAATCCAGCTCGGCCTTGTCCCTGCCTCCCACCCTATGCTAACCCTTCCCCACAACTCAGCTGAGGCTCACCACATATGCCTTAGTCCCCTCAAGGACACACTAGGGATCGGTCTTTGTCATGTGCCTCCACCCTAGGGTGAAGTGGTACTTTTTTGTTGTTCTTTTTGAGATAGGGTCTCCCTGTAGCCCCAGCTGTCCTGGAACTCACTATTTAGCCCAGGCTGTCTTTGAACTCACAGAGATCTACTTGCCTCTGCCTCCTGAGTGCTGGGATTAAAGACGTGCCACCACACCCGTCAAAATGGTACTTTTTTTTTTTTTTGTCTTTTTGAGACAGGGTATTCCTGTAGCCCCAGCTGTCCTGGAACTTGCTCTGTAGACCAGGCTGGCCTTGAACTCACAAAGATCCGCCTGCCTCTGACTCCCAAGTGCTAGGATTAAAGGCGTGCACCACCACGCCCGGCTAAAATGGTACTTCTAGCCCTATGATTGTCTCCAAGCTCTGGGGACCAGCCACATCCTCTGAATCCATGAAAGAATGAGAAAATGTGTGGTTTTGTTTAATTAAATTTATTTTTTAATATTTTTTTAATTTTTATTTATTTATTTAATGTGTATGAATGTACTGTCTGCATGTAGGTTTGTGCACCCGTGTCGTGCAATGCTGCAGAGGTCAGAAGAGGGTGTCGGATTCCCCTGGAACTGGAGTTAAAGACAGTTCTCAGCTGCCATGTGGGTGCTGGGGATTAAACCAGGTCTCTGCAAGAGCAGTCAGAGCTCTTAACCGCTAGGCCATCTCTCCAGCCCGAGAAAAATGTGTTTTGAGAGTAACAGTTTAGTAAGTCAGGCACTGTAAATAGCTCAGTGGGTAAACTCACTTTGCAACCCTGATGACCTGAGTTTGGATCTCCAGAACCCATGTGGGCCGAACCCAGCACTAACACATTTGTAATCCTAGTGCTCCTATGGCAAGATGGAGGTTGCAGACAGAGACAAGAGACTCCTTAGAAGCTCACAGGCAGCTAGCATGGCACAGGCAGTGGGGAATAAGAGACTCTGTCTCCAACATGGTGGAAGGGGAAACGACACACACGCACCATGGCATCCACACATGATAAAAACACACACTTGAACACACATACCACACACACACAACACACACACACACACCACACTTTAAAATAGAATGGGGGGCGTGGTGGCACACGTCGTTAATCCCAGTAGAGCAGGCAAGATCTCTATGAGTTCAAGGCCAGCCTGGTCTACATAGCGAATTCCAGCCAGCTGGGACTAAAGGAACCCTGTCTCAAAAGACCAAAGAATAGGACAGGCAGGAGAAATGCTCAGAAGTTAAAGCACTGGTTGCTCCTTGTAGAGGTCCTGCGTGGGTTCCTGGCACCCACATGTGCTACAACACCTCCAGTTCCAGGGATCTAATCTACCTCTTGGTTGACAACTGTGCACTTACAACATACAACAAAATAACTCATAAACAAAATTAAATTAAAAAATAAAAGATGTTAACATCTTTTGAAAAAAGAAAAGAGAAGCTGGGCATGATGATGCCTTAAATCCAGCACTTGGGAGGAAGAGGCAGTGAGTTCAAGGCCAGCTTGGTCTACATAGTGAGTTCCAGGCCAGCTTGGGCTACAAGGAGACTCTGTCTCAAAGCTCATCCCCCAAAAAAAAAGAGAGAACAAGACCCCCCCCCCGCCCCGGGAAGCTGGAAGCTCCGAAGCAGGGGAGAGCTATGTGGTGGGTACCCTGTCATCCCAGCGTCTGCCAGGCTGAGGCAGGAGGATGGAGAAGCAAGTCAGCCTACACAGAAAGAGTTGGTCTCAGAAGACCAATCAAATCAAAGTTTAAAAAAAAGAAGTAGTCAGGCCTACACAGGCACTGCACTACAAATGCAGGCAAACATATCATACACATGAATAAAAATAATAAACTTTAAAGAAGAGAAGAAAATTTCAGACATGACCAATCCAACAGAGGAAATTCCCAATCTAGTTTTCTCTTCCCAAGTGTGCCAAATTGAATAGAAACTGTCTACCATTTGATTGTTCCAGGGGTTAGGAAACTTACACTCCCAGAGATGGGAGTATGCGCAGCTTGCTGCAGGTTGGGGGTTGTGGGACTCAGGAGGTTGCCGGTTAATACATTGCTTCCAGGGGGGTGTGTACACAGTACGTGCAGGTCAGGAAGGTGTGATGCTCAGTTCATTTCCAGAGGAGGATGTGCATAACCTAGAACAAATAGGGTGCCAGTGTNAGCTCCAGCTGTCCTGGAACTCACTCTGTAGACCAGGCTGGCCTTGAACTCACAGAGGTCCACCTGCCTCTGCCTCCCAAGTGCTAGGATTAAAGGCATACGCCACCATGCCCGACAGTATAATTTGTTTTATAATTGAACCAACCATACTTACTAGTTTTATTTGGTCAGCATGTTTTAGAATCAGTAGAATTTAGAAATTATTGATGTCATTTCAGAGACCACATTGTTTGCTCTTGTGTTACTGTTGAGTGACATCTATTCTGTTGTTTATAAGTGTTTCCTTAGACTACTTCATTTTAGTTTCTTTTTTTTTAATTTATTTTTTCTTATATGTATATGAATGTACTCTCTGCTTGTAGGTTTGTGCACCTGTGTCGTGCAATGCTGCAGAGGTCAGAAGAGGGTGTCGGATTCCCCTGGAACTGGAGTTAAAGACAGTTCTCAGCTGCCATGTGGGTGCTGGGGATTAAACCCAGGTCCTCTGCAAGAGCAGTCAGAGCTCTTAACCGCTAGGCCATCTCTCCAGCCCGAGAAAAATGTGTTTTGAGAGTAACAGTTTAGTAAGTCAGGCACTGTAAATAGCTCAGTGGGTAAACTCACTTTGCAACCCTGATGACCTGAGTTTGGATCTCCAGAACCCATGTGAGGCCGAACCCAGCACTAACACATTTGTAATCCTAGTGCTCCTATGGCAAGATGGAGGTTGCAGACAGAGACAAGAGACTCCTTAGAAGCTCACAGGCAGCTAGCATGGCACAGGCAGTGGGGAATAAGAGACTCTGTCTCCAACATGGTGGAAGGGGAAACGACACACACGCACCATGGCATCCACACATGAAAAACACACACTTGAACACACATACACACACACACACACACACACACACACACACACTTTAAAATAGAATGGGCTGGGCGTGGTGGCACACGTCGTTAATCCCAGTAGAGGCAGGCAGATCTCTATGAGTTCAAGGCCAGCCTGGTCTACATAGCGAATTCCAGGCCAGCTGGGACTAAAGGGAGACCCTGTCTCAAAAAGACCAAAAGAATAGGACAGGCAGGAGAAATGCTCAGAAGTTAAGAGCACTGGTTGCTCTTGTAGAGGACCCTGGTTGGGTTCCTGGCACCCACATAGTAGCTCACAACCACCTCCAGTTCCAGGGGATCTCATACCATAATCTGGCCTAGACAAGACCTGCACTTATGTACATAAATCCTACACATAGACACACATGGATAATTAAAAAATAAAAGATGTTAACATCTTTTTGAAAAAAGAAAAGAGAAGCTGGGCATGATGATGCACACCTTTAATCCCAGCACTTGGGAGGAAGAGGCAGTGAGTTCAAGGCCAGCTTGGTCTACATAGTGAGTTCCAGGCCAGCTGGGGCTACAAGGAGACTCTGTCTCAAAAAGCTCCATCCCCCCAAAAAAGAAAAGAGAGAACAAGACCCCCCCCCCCGCCCCCCGGGAAGCTGGAAGCTCCGAAGCAGGGGAGAGCTATGTGGTGGGTACCCTGTCATCCCAGCGTCTGCCAGGCTGAGGCAGGAGGATGGAGAAGCAAGCTCAGCCTACACAGAAAGAGTTGGTCTCAGAAGACCAATCAAATCAAAGTTTAAAAAAAAAGAAGCTAGTCAGGCCTACACAGGCACTGCACTTACATATATGCAGGCAAAATATTCATACACATGAAATAAAAATAATAAACTTTAAAGAAGAGAAGAAAATTTCAGACATGACCAATCCAACAGAGGAAATTCCCCAATCTAGTTTTCTCTTCCCAAGTGTGCCAACTTGAATAGAAACTGTCTACATTTGATTGTTCCAGGGGTTAGGAAACTTACACTCCCAGAGATGGGAGTATGCGCAGCTTGCTGCAGGTTGGGGGTTGTGGGACTCAGGAGGTTGCCGGTTAATACATTGCTTCCAGGGGGGTGTGTACACAGTACGTGCAGGTCAGGAAGGTGTGATGCTCAGTTCATTTCCAGAGGAGGATGTGCATAACCTAGAACAAATAGGGTGCCAGTGTACTAAGCTGTTGGGGGTCACATCCTCATTTATAAAACTGGCTGTGGGAGGAGGGGAGTGTATGTTGCTATGTGACTCGTGTACATGATAGGAAGTCAGTATGAATTAATCCTGACACTGTCTCAGCAAGCCTCTCTGCTTCTATAGCTCTAAAATGAGGCTAGCAGTAACCAATGTTGTATAAAATACCCAGAATGCCATCCTGTGATTGAGGCGATGTGGACACTGTGTCACCGGACTTGGTGCCAGGCAGCTCTTAGTTGTGCATGCTGTGTGACTGTGAGCTTCCTACACCTCTCAGGGCTTTGTTTGTTTTGTTTGTTCAGTGGGCACAGTGTTCCTCCCCCTCAGATCCCTCATAGCACACTGCCCGACTTGATCCTCACCATCAGCTCCTCAGTGAAGGTCTCATCTGCCCTCTAGCCACACCCCTTTCCTGGAATGGTATTACACCTCCTGGCTGTGGCATCCTGGGCCTGGAAGCTGAGCAGTGGGGAGGCAGAGATGGGATCCCTGGAGCTCCATGGTCATGTAGTGTAGGCAAATTTCAAGCTCCAGGTTCAATGAGAGACTGACTCAAAAAATTAAGGTGGGGACTTGATAACTGGCTGTTCTTAGAGCAGAGCCAAGTTCTGAGCTTCTTGTTTGGTGGGTCATAACAATGTTTTATTCTGGCCTCTGTGGGTACTGCATACACTTGGTACACACACACACACACACACACACACACACACACACACACACTAGCAGGATGGGGGGCTGGGTAGGGTTGAGTGGCAGATGTCCTGTCTAGCATGAATGGTGGGCCTTTGATTCCAGTCCCAGCACTGCAAAACAGATAGAGAAATAATAAATTAGCAAGAGACCTTAAGAACAGGAGCCTGCAGGGTCTCAGCTGGAGCCTCATCCCTGCAGTCCAAACACAGAGTATGCACTGGTTTTGGCCGGAGGTAGTCCAGACTGCTCTCTTGAGCACCAGGCAGGAGCCGAGATTGCTCCTTCAACAGACACTCCCTGACCATGCCCTGTGACCCTGACTGCAGTGTGTGGGGTGTGGCATATACATTGGGTGTGGATGTGATTGTCCTGCACTTTTTTTTTAATTTTATTTATTTATGTATGTGTATGAATGTACTGTCTGCATGCAAGTTTGTGCACCCATGTCGTGCAATGCGTCAGAAGAGGGTCTTGGATTCCCTTGGAACTGGAGTTCTCCTGGAATTGGAGTTTCAGATGGTTTTCAGCCGCCATGTGGATGCTGGGGATCGAACCCGGGTCCTCCGTAAGAACGGTCGGCACTCTTAACCGCTAGGCCATCTCTCCAGCCCTTTGAACCTGTTTAGACAGCTTCACATCTGTTAGCATAGTCACCCTCCCAGTAGCCATGTCACTGATGGTAAGAGTATTGCGAAGCTCATATATCCCTACGTGGGCTGGTGATGTGGCTCAGCCATGGAGCACTTGCCTGGCGTAGAGAAGACCTGGGTTCAGTCCCCAGTGCCTAGGAAAGGAAAGCATGGTGACACAGATGCTCCAGAGGCTAAGGCACAAGTTTGAAAGTTCAAAAATACTCTGGGAACTTAGTGAAACCCTGTCTCAAAATATAAAGTAGAAAAAGAACGGGGGAGCTAGGTCTGATGATGCCCAACTCTAAGGTGGAGGCAAGAGGGTCAGACGACCAAGGCCAGCCTCAGCTACATAGCCCAGCCTGGGCTATGTGAGACCCTCTAACAAGAGAAAGGCTGAGGTACAGCTAGCTCTCTGTTAGAGCACATATCTAGAATACACAAGCCCTAGCCTCAGTCCTTAGTACTGCAAGGGAGACTTCATAACCCTTGACATAACCTAGCACACTGCTTAGCGTAGACAGTGCCATTTACACAGTACCAGCCGTCAGTGACTGCTCCCGGTTTACCTGTGTACTACAGTACCAGCCGTCAGTGACTGCTCCCGGTTTACCTGTGTACTACAGTACCAGCCGTCAGTGACTGCTCCCGGTTTACCTGTGTACTACCTTCATTAACTTTCTATTACTGTAGGAAAAAGTCCTGAGATGTCCAAGATAAAAAGGAGAAAGGCTCAGCTGGGTGTGGTGACACACACCCTTAATCCCAGCTCTTGGGAGCAGGGGCAGGAGGATCTCTGTGAGTTCAAGGCCAGCCTGGTGTGGTGACACACACCCTTAATCCCAGCTCTTGGGAGCAGGGGCAGGAGGATCTCTGTGAGTTCAAGGCCAGCCTGGTGTGGTGACACACACCTTTAATCCCAGCTCTTGGGAGCAGGGGCAGGAGGATCTCTGTGAGTTCAAGGCCAGCCTGGTGTGGTGACACACACCTTTAATCCCAGCTCTTGGGAGCAGGGGCAGGAGGATCTCTGTGAGTTCAAGGCCAGCCTGGCGTGGTGACACACACCTTTAATCCCAGCTCTTGGGAGGCAGGGGCAGGAGGATCTCTGTGAGTTCAAGGCCAGCCTGGTGTACATAACAAGTTCCAGGCCAGCTGGGGCTACAAGGGTCTCCTGACTCTAAAAGACCCCAAAAAAGTGCAGAAAGGAGGCTCATCTGACCTTACGGCTTGGAGGTTTCTGTGGTGAAGCAGATCGGTAAGAATGGGTGGAGCAAAGCCATGAAGAAGAGACCAGCATCCCACAGACTCCTAGCAGGTCAGGTGTGTGCAGGTGTGTGTGTGTGTGTGTGTGTGTGTGTGTGTGTGCGCACAGGCGTGCCAGTGTGTGGCCACTAAGTAGTCTGTGGCGATGTTTCAGAGAGGGTGGGTCCCACTGGTTTAAGATACCCAAGGCTGAGTGGTAGGACTTAGTCCTTCAAGGCCTACCTTGGCTGAAATCCCCACCCAGCCTGCTCACCCTCCACTTCCTGAGGGACAGAGGGGCCTTGCAAACTTAGCCAGGCTATAGGGAACTTGTGAAGGAAGATTCCAAAGACATCCTGAAGTTGGTGTGTATGGAGGGAACAGCTGGGTTTGCTTGTCAGAAGACAGAAAGGGCTGGTGACAGGTATCAGTACTGTCAGTTCACAACTTTAACAGACAGTGTTGAAGAAAGAGGCTGTGCTAGCCAAGGCCAGCCCCATGACACAGGCAATCAAAACTCAGTGGCTTTATAATTTGCTTAAGTGTGCGTGTGTGTGTGTGTGTGTGTGTGTGTGTGTGTGTATACATACGGAGGTCGGAGAGCTTGCAGGAGTCAGTTCTCTCCTTCTATTCACTGGGTTCAGAGGGTGAAACAAGTTTCCAGGCTTAGTAGCAAGTGCCTTCACCTGCTGAGCCATTTTGCCAACACCCCCTGCCCCCTCCATATGCTTGGTGATGGGTGGGAAGGTCTGAAAGATGGGGGTGAAAGTGTGGTAGGCTCCACACAGTCAGGCAAGGACCCAGGCTGGGGACCACTAACCCTCTCCAGGACCCAGTTTTGCTCCTAGACCTGCAAGCAGCGAGCGGGTACTGGAAAAGGAGCCTGGAATAGCCTGTGCTTGTGTGGACTGCTCATAGGCCCACATTCTATTGGTTAGAATTCAGCCATCAGCAGAGATGGAGTCTGGGAATTGTAGTTTTGGCAGGCCACCATCTTTCAGCCTCCCATGGAGTGACTGACTATATTGCATGGCAAGCTCCTGAAAGCTGGACCATGGATTCAGGATTCTGGTCACCCTCTATCCAGCTCCTTGTTCCAGCTCTGCACACAGCTGGGGGGCGGGGGGCTCTCTGTGTCCATGGGCTCCACAGCTGCAGAGTCAACATATGTAAGGAAAAACCTAGTCAACATGTGCAGGCGTTTTTTGTTGTTGTTTTTCTTTTTTTGTCATTATTCCCTAAACCACACAGGGTGAAAACTGTCTGCTAGGCCTTGACCCTGAGTTAGTCAGAGGGAGGTCTTTAAAAGTCCTATGGGAAGGGGTTGGAGCAGCAGCAGCTCAGCAATGAAGAATGCTTGCTTCAGAGGACCTACGCACAGTTCCTAGCGTCCAAATCCAGTGCCCTCTCTGGCCTCCACAGGCACCTGCACTTACCATATCCACACACATACACATACTTGAAAATAAAATATGTGGGTGCTGGAATTCAAACCCAGATCTTCTGCAAGAACACCCAGTGCTCTTAACTGCCGAGCCGTCTTTCCAACCCCTAAATTTTTTTTTGAGTCAGTGTCTTGTGCCTCACACTGTCTTATATGTACCTTTGGCCTGGAATTCACTGTGTAACTGAAGATGACCTTGAGCTCTTGTGTTTGTTCTTGGGTTTGGTTTTTGTTTCTTGTTTCTTGTTTTGGTGGTACAGTGAATTGAACTGTGCCTTCAGGCGTGCTAGGCAAGGGCTCTACCACAGTGTTGCTTCCCAGCCCTATTTTTATTATTATTTTTATTTCGTGTGTCTTGAGTGTGTTGCCTGCATGTATATAAGTGCACCTGAATTGTGCACTGCCCATGGAGGTCAGAAGAGGGTGATGGATCACCTGAAACTGGAGTTATAGACAGCCATTACCTGCAGTGTGGGTGCCGGGACCTGAACGTGAGTCCTCTGCAAAAGCAGCCAGTACTCTTTTTTTTTTTTTGTTTTGTTTTGTTTTAATATGATTTTTAATTGTTTGCAATTTTCTTTTTTTTTTTTTAAATTAGTTTTTATTGATGCTTTGTGCATTTCATACATTTTTTCCAATTCAGTTCAGGCTTTATTTCCCTTTCTCTCCCCCCCACCCCCACCCCATCCCAGGATCATGCATTCTGCCGAATGTCCCGCATCTTTCTCTGTTTTTTTTTTTTTCCTTTTTCGCTATACGTGTAATCCATGAGTACAAGCATCCTTCATTGCAAAACCTATCTGCAGGCTGTTGTGCCCACACACCTACAGCCCACCATCCAGTGGGGTGGGTGACCGGTTGTTTGTTCAATCAAGTTATCAACATGAGTGTCCAGACTACATTGCTGTAGTTTCACCATTCACCCCAATCGCAAGCCCTTACATTCTACCACGCCCCCTCTTCCGCAGGCTGTTCCCTAGGCTTAGAAAATGGGCCCAGGTGGCTGAGAGGTCAAACAGTCCACTCTCTCTGGCGCTGTTGACTTGGGCTTCTGGGTCAATTCTGTCTGTTTTCCTTTCATGGGCGGGACAGTTTGTCCAGGAATAACCTTTCGATCCTACTAATGAAGAACAAGCAATTAGATATATAGGTATTTAAGCACACTAATAGTTTGGTAGGTTACTTTAGCATAGGACACATGGTTGCATTATGTTTAATCCATGAATTACAATTTTCCCCCCTGTTAAATATGACAGGGTCTACTGTGGCTTATAACATCTTCCTAACCTGTAGAGGATGTAAGCTTGTGGCCATCAGCCATGGGTTATTTCTCCAAGGGGAGAAGCCAATAGCCAATTAGATTTGGGATATACAGGCACAATGGCTGGCCTCTGCTGCGCAGTATTTCCAAGCAGGTGAGTGTAGCTGGTGCTGGACAGGTGGAGTTCTTGCTTGACTCAGGGAGGACCCAATTGCTTTATTTGTTTCGTGGCCTTTGGTAACACTCTCTTGGCATTCCAGAGTACATCTGTACACTTGCATGTGTGGTCTCACTACATTCCCTCCCATGTTAACGTCAGGTCTTCGGCAGCAGGGTCTTATTGCCTCTCCTCCTGTAGGTCTCCCAACTTAGAGGCAGGAGCCCTTACCTTTTGTGCGGCCTTGGATCCCTCTGGCAAACATCCACCTGGTAGAACCATCCATTGCTGCTGTCAGAGCTCCTGCATTAATATATTTTGCCTGAGTTCATAGCCCTAGGACTTTAGTATATATTTGGTCTGAACAGAGAGTAATCCCTTCCACAGTTTCCCATGATAGAGTCAATTAAAGAAGCAGTTTTTACCGGTTTTAAATGAGATTACCTCTCCCTAGTTGTCCAATTTACAGTTGGAGAGTCACCTCATCATTGTCATATTTTTCCTTGTTCTATGGGTGGGAAGGCAAGGAAGTTTCTCATATCAGAACCTTTGTGGCACCTAGAAGGTAAGTTTCATTAGTATTCATTCTAATATGTTACCTGTAGGATCCACAGAGGGGTTCGATGTTTATGCAATCTGATGGTTTTTCTTCCTTTGATGTTCAGATGGTCAGCCTTTCCGTTTCCACTTTTTGGTACATTCCTACTCAATGCAACCTGTATCTTTTCTTCTCAGCCGTAAGTTGGTGACGTTTTGTCCTGTTGGAACAAACAAATCTTTCCCATAGTTAGTTTTAAGATTTGAATTGCAAGGGTTTGAGGAAAAGGTTTCATGTCTTTCTGTATCCCCCCCCCTTTTTTTTAGCGTATGAGTCTCAGAAGACAGTTGTATTCTACATGACTATAGGGTGGAGTCAAGGCACATATTTCATCAAATTCACCATGTTTCGGGTGACTATTATGATTAACTTGGGGAAGCAAACTTAATTTTTACGTTAACTCATCTTAAAGAGAATGCTACAAGGTGATACTGTACAACAGTAGAAATTATAAGAACACATTTGTATGTGTTCATCCCAAAGTTATTGCTCTACAGATTTTATGTAAAGCAAATGTGGGCAACAGCGAATTATACTCCATTTAATTCAGCTTGCATTACCATTTTTATCAGCTTCTGTAAACCAATGTTGTTTATATACACATGTTTACTTTTACTTTTACTAAGTCCTAAAACACCATGTGCCCTGTAGACAGTGTCTAGGCGAACTGGGTACTTGCTGAGCTCACGTCAATTAAATTGCTTAATCGAATATAAAACCGTGTCCCTCTCCCACCCATCCCCCTTTCCAATTCACCATTTCATGTCCATTTCTGATGTAGTCTTTTGTTGTTCTTACTATTGCCTCCCTCTCCATGAGAAATATTTATTATCTGGGTTGTTGGTACTAGGCATCCACATATGAGGGACACCATTTGTCGTTGTTTTTCTGGGACTGTGTTACTTCACTTAACATAAGTCTTCCCAGCTCCATCCATTTACCTGCCAAATTTCCTGATGTTGTCCCTCTTTTACTGCTGCATAGTATTCCATTGTATACATGTACCACATTTTCTTATCCACTCGTCAGTGAAGGGCACCTGGGCTGGTTCCAGCTTTTTGCTCCTTGTGCACAGAGCGCAATAAACCATAGCTGTGCATGTATCTTTGCAGTTAATTTGTGTCTGTGGGTATATTACCCAGGAGTGGTATGACTGGGTAAATGGAAGGCTCATTTTGAGTCTTCTACGTGTTCTCCACACTGCTTCCATAGTGGTTGTACAAGGTTTACATTCCCACCAGCAATGGATGAGGTGTTCCCCTTTCCCACAACCTCTCAGCACTTGGTATCTTCCTGCCCTGATTCCTAGCCAGTCTTATTGGAGTAAGGTGAATCTCAGAGTGTTTTTAATCTTGCATTTCCTTAATTATTCAGCGGCTGTGAACACTTCTTAAGATGTTTCTCGGCCATCTCTAACTCCTCCTCTGTGAAGTCTATTCAGATCTTTACTCCATCTTTTGCATGTTTCATTTGTTTTCTTCTTCTTTGTTTTTTGAGTAGCTTGTATACTTGAGAAATTAATGGCTTGTCCGATTTGTAATCGTGTGAAGGTTTCCTCCACTCTGTGGGTTCTTCTCCTCACTTCCTTATTGCTTCCTTTGATGTACAGAAGCTTTGAGTTTAATGAGGGTCCCATTTGTCAACTGTCGATGGTATTTCTTGTGCAGTGCTGTCTGATTTAGGAAGTCTTTTCCTACAACCTATGTCTTGTAGTCTGCTGCCAAGCTACTCTTAACTGCTGAGACATCTCTCCAACCCCTAAAATAAGTATTGTTTAAGTCTTGTGGAAGTTGGGCAAGGTGGCACACACCTGTAATTCCAGCATTTGGGAGGCTGAGGCAGGAAGACTGAGTTCAAGGTTGGTCGTGGCCTGGGCTACATAGTAAGATCATCTTTCAAAAAAAGAAAAGGAAATTCACTTTTCAGAAGTTGAAAGTAATGTCACCATAAAAAAAAAAAATACAGCACTCTGGGCCAACAAGAGGAGTCAGTGTAAAGGCACTTGCTGTGAAGTCCGAGATCCTGAATTCAATTCCTGGAACCCATCCGGTAAAAGGAGAACCAAGTCCTTCAAGTTGTCCCCTGACATCCACACATGTGCTGTGGAACACACATGTACATACACACACAAATAAGTAAATTAATAATTATTATTTTGAATTTTTAAAAAATAAAGAGAGCCGGGCATGGTTGGAGCACGCCTTTAATCCTAGCACTTCGGAGAGAGACAGGCGGATCTCTGTGAGTTCAAGGCCATCCTGTCTACAGAGGTGAGTCCAGGACAGCTGGGGCTACAGGGATACCCTGTCTCAAAAAAGACCAAAAAAAACAAAGAAAAAAAAACGAGCCATGGTGGCACACATCTTTAATCCTAGCACTCGGGAGGAAGAGGCAGGCAGATCTCTGTGAGTTCAAGGCCAGCCTGGTCTACATAGTGAGTTCCAGGACAGCTGGAGACCCTGTCTCAAAAAAGACAAAAAAATAAATAAATAAATAAAAGAAAAAGAAAAAGAAAACTACTGCTCTCACCTCAAAGGAAATGAGATGATTTATTCTGCAGCCAAATATAACTGACCATGACCCAGAAACAAAGATTAAAGGTCACCCCAAATTCCATGTTCCAATGTGTTAATAGAACAAAGAAAGACCTCAATCAAATACAGGGGCAGGGTATTGGGTAGGTGGGGCATTGGGTGGGCAGGGCATTGGGCGGCAGGTTGCAGCAAAGCAATGGGTCTCTGTTACAGGCTTTACCTGCTGTATGATTACGGTCTTAGCTTCGGGGTTGGTGGAAGCTAGGGGTCTATTTGTACTTCGACAGGATTTACCTAGGATGTCAGGTCACACACAGAGTGGACAATCAATGGCCATTTAAGGAGCTAAGATAGCCCAAGATGATTAAGCTCTGGATCTGCACCATCCCAGCTCCCCACAGTCACTGAAGTTCATCAGTCAGCCTGGAGATTGTTCAGTGCAGGGGGAGCTTTTTTCTGGGATCTTCTGTCGACAGAGGGCAGTGGGCATGATTGGTATGTGGGATGGGAGACTGAATGTGTATGCACACACCTAATGCCTATTGGAGTGCGAGTAGGTCACTGAGACTCTTCGATGCTCCCTCAGAACGGTCCCATCATGCGCTTTCCCGTGGTCTGGGATGTGAGACCTCTGGATTGCTGTTTCTCTGATGCTGCCCTTTCAGCCTGGGTTCTTTTTCTTTTTCTTTTTTTTGGTATGTGTATGAACATACTGTCTGTATGCATGTTTGTGCACCCATGTTGTGCAATGCTGTGGAGGTCAGAAGAGGGTGTTGGATTCCTCTGGAACTGGAGTTAAAGACGGTTCTCAGCCACCATGTGGGTGCTGGAGATTGAACCCGTGTCCTCTGCAAGAGCAGTCGGCACTCTTAACTGCTAGGCCATCTCTCCAGCCCCCTGGGTTCTGTCTTCTTTGTAGCTGACTTAGTAGGAGGATCTCCTTTCTGAAACAGAAAGAAAGCAGAGGTATTGAGAGGTGGACAACCTTCCTAGACCTGGCGCCATGGTTTTGATTCAGTTTTGGTGGTACTGAGGACCCAGCCTCAAGGCCACACACATGCTAGGCCAGTGCTCTATAAGCCCTCTTTTAGTTTTGAAATGAGGGCTGCACTAAGATTGGCCTTGAATTCAGTGTAGCTCAGGCAGCCCTTAAACTTAGCTTCCAAGTATCTGGGATGATCCAGTGGAGACGATGGTGTTTTGTTTTATTTTGTTTTTTGTTTTTTTAATTTTTTTTTATTAATTTTATTTATTTCTGTATGTGTATGAATGTACTGTCTGCATGCAAGTCTGTGCACCCGTGTCGTGCAATGCCACGGAGGTCAGAAGAGGGTCTCAGATTCCCCTGGAACTGGAGTTCTCCTGGAATTGGAGTTTCAGACGGTTCTTTGCCGCCATGTGGGTGCTGGGGATCGAACCCGGGTCCTCTGCAAGAGCGGTCGGCGCTCTTAACCGCTAGGCCATCTCTCCAGCCCCACCATTTTTGTTTTTTTAATTTTTTTTTATTAATTTTATTTATTTCTGTATGTGTATGAATGTACTGTCTGCATGCAAGTCTGTGCACCCGTGTCGTGCAATGCCACGGAGGTCAGAAGAGGGTCTCAGATTCCCCTGGAACTGGAGTTCTCCTGGAATTGGAGCTTCAGACGGTTCTCAGCCGCCATGTGGGTACTGTGGATCGAACCCAGGTCCTCTGTAAGAGTGATCGGCGCTCTTAACCGCTAGCCCCTGTTTTTTTTTTTAGATTTAATTTTTTAAAATTTATTTTTATTTTATGTGTATTTGCTTGCATGTATATAAATGCACTACATGTGTGCAATGCTCACAGATGCCAGAAGCAGGTATCCAGTCCCCTGAAGCTGACAGTTGTTATCCTCCATGTTACTGACAGTTGTTAGCCTCCATGTGGGTGCTGGAAACCAAACCTGGTCTTCTGCAATAATAGGCAGTGCTCTTAACTGCTCAACCATCTCTCCAGCACCTCAGGGACCATGTTCAGAGCCATTAAACTCCAGCAGCAGCCTGATCCACTTCTGGAATATTCCTAAGTATTCTCTTCCACCTGTGGTCCATTCCTGACCATCTGCTGTGGCTCCCCACAGAACAGGACCATCGTGAATGAATTTAAAGGGAAGTGTGGCCTTTGTAGGGGAAGCAGCAGGGAGAGGGAAGTGGAGCTTCATTTCGGGTGTGGTGATGAGCCTGCACTTACTTGAAGTGAACAAGAGAGAAGATTGCTGGCTCGGGTGCAGCACTGGTGCAGAAATGAGAACCGGCTGTGCTCAGCAGAGTTTGCTGACAGGCCTTGGGGGAAGGTTGGGGAACTATTTTTTGCTAACCCAAGAACTAAAGCAGATCGTGCTGACTCGATCCTGCGGTCCACGCTGTGCACTGTGCTTTTTCCCCTCCCCATTTTTGGATCTGAGCTTTGCTGATTCATCCCTGATCTGGGAGAAGGAGGAAGTCAGAATGCTCATTGACCACTTTCTTTTTCTTTTCTTTTCTTTTCTTTTCTCATCTCTCTTTAGTGACTTTAGTGACTCAACTGTGATTCACATTTTAATTAATGGGGAGGGGGAGCCTTCAAGTCTTGAGACATTACACCCGATTGCCTAACCCCAGGCTGGGATACAAGAATAAGACCTGAAAAGTGGGTGCCCTGAATATCTGGAGCTGGTCCCCAGCCCTCCTGACTCTGAGTCCCATTGGGACCCAGGGAACCAGGGCAAGCCAGGCCAGCAGAGCTGCATTTGCAGTTAGTCTGAGGTTGGCAAAACCAGGCCACAGCCCTCTTGGGGCAGCAAGGGATCATGGGAAAGTTCTGTTTCCTGCTGGTCTCTGGACTGCAGCCTGGGCCCCCTCCCTTGGGACCTGAGAATTGCCAGGACAGCTTTGCCAAGAGAGGAGTCTCAATGGTCACATCCACACCAGCCCCAGGACTCACTGGGCTCAGCACTTCTGAATGACTAAGTTTAAGCCTCACTCAGTCTATCATGTCTTTCTCCATCCTCCCTGGGAGGAAACTGAGGCAGGGCATCCTGCCCATTAGAGAGAATTAGGACATAACCAGGAAGCTGGGGGTGGAGAGATGGCTCAGCTGGAAAAGTGTGTGCCCAGTAAGCATCATGGTGCTGCAAAGGATGGGAATTAATTTTTACTTATCTTTATTTTATCACATTATTATTTCAGAGGAGGGGTGTGTATGCACCATGGCTCATGTATGCAGGTCATAGGAAAACACGCAGGAGTCAGTTCTCTCCTTTCACTATGTGGGTCCCAGGGGTTAAACCCAGATCTCGGGCTTGGCGGCAAGTGCCTTTCTCAGCTGAGCCATCCCACTGCCCCGTTTTCTTTATTTATTTAGAAATAAGGTCTCGGGGCTGGAGAGATGGCCTAGCGGTAAGAGCACCGACTGCTCTTGCAGAAGACCTGGGTTCAATCCCCAGCACCCACATGGCGGCTAAGAACCGTCTGTAACTCCAGTTCCAGGGGAATCCGACACCCTCTTCTGACCTCCGCGGCATTGCACGACACGGGTGCACAAACCTACATGCAGACAGTACATTCATACACATAAAAATAAATAAATAAATAAATAAATAAATAAATAAATAAATAAATAAATAAAAGAAATAAGGTCTCACTGTGTACACCACGCTGGCCTCCATCTCATGGAGATCTGCCTGCCTCTGCCTCTTGAGTGCTGGGATGAAAAGGATTTGCCACCACACAGGGCCCCACTCTTTTTTAACAAATGAGCAATAAATATTCTACCATGTGTAGAAAATACATTTCTGAAAGGAGTGTTCTAGAATCAGCAGCTTTCTTAGTACTGGGGCGGGGGGGGGGGTCCAGTTCCCTTTATCATTGTTACTTATCTTCAACACATGGCTTCTAAATCTCCTTGCTCTTTTATAGAAGACAGAAATGGGGGGGGGCAGACAGAAGTTCTGGGAAGTATTTCTGGTCTGACCCAGAAGACGTCCACAGGACTCCCCCTACCTTCTGAGAGCTGGAACAGTTCCCTGTGACTCCTGCTGAGCATCGAGGAAGGACAGGAAGACCTGGGCCTCTGCCCTGGGTCCTCCCTGAGAAGCCAGCTCTGGGCCTGTCAGCAGCAGAGGGAGACACTGTGTGACTCTGGGGGCCAAGAAACCTGAGGGGTTTTAGAGACTTGTACTCAGGTGGGCCTGAAGTCTCAGGTTCCCCTCAAAGTGAGTCAGCCTGAAGCAAAGCTGGAGTGTATTAATGAAAGAGTTTTTTAATTATTATCATTACATTTATTATGGTGTGTGGAGAAGTTTTCCTTGCACCAGTGCGGGTCCCAGGGATCCAGCTCCAGTTGGGCATGCTTCTTTACCAGCTGAGCCATCTGCCAGGCCCACATCATGTCAGTTCTTAATTCTTGGGGGAGAGACTAAAACCAGGTTCCAGAGTCCGAGGCTCCTGCCTCCTCTCATCCCCAGAACTTCTTGCTATCTGGCTTCAGGCCCATGCCAGCTCCTTACAAGCTCTATCTTAGACCAGTTTGAAGACTCCTTTCTTCCACCCACCCTTTCTGCAGACTTGCACTTGGCCTAGTGAGGCAAAGCAGCAGCCACCTGTACACCTCAGGGAGGAAACAAATAGAGCCCAGGCATGCCTTGCAAGCCTTTTAGTCCAAGACCTGAGCAAGCCAGCTCTAAGGGACCTCTGCTCTAGTCAGGGCCCCACAGAACAAAGTTCTACCTCCCAAGAGTCCTGAAGAATCCTTGCTGAGGAGTGATGCAGGAGGCAGGCAGATGCAGGTCTCCAGAACGCAGCCTTGACCGGCCCTGCTTTGTGAGGACCCAGTGCAGGCAGAGCCAGCAGGACTGAGTCAGGAGAGGACCAGGGAGGGCCCTCCTTGATCTTCTCCCAGGACCTTTCATAGACAAACCTGCCAGGGGCCAGAGCAGAGCCTTCTGGGAGGTGTGAGTACAGGTTCCCAGATCCAAACTGAACTTCCAATGGGAGCAGAGCACTCTAGGGGATGTGGTCCCAGCACCTACTTTAGACAAACACAAGCAGTAAGAAAAGAAAAGCATTATGAGGCTTCTAATCCGCACAGGTCTACCAAGCAGGGCACAGTGCAGGCGGGTAGTGTCCCGTCCCCTCCCCCTGCCCCATGTGGGGACTACCGGCCTGCACCCCTAAGAGACCAAACACCCTTCACCCTTTCACACATTTTCCTGCATCCACACTGTGCATACTGGTCCTGACCAGCTATGACCAGACACCCGAGGCTCATCAGCTTATTTGCCCACCTGTGGCCATGGCCTAGGGAGGCAGATACAGTGATGGTAGAGGGAGGAGCTGAACTGGGAGAGGCCTGCTGTTGCCCCCATAATGACGATGGTCCCTGGAGAGCTGGGACCTTCCAAGGCCACACCTCCAACCACTTAAGACCTCCTTAGGCCCTGCCTTTTTTTTTAATTTTATTTATTTCCATATGAATGTATTGTCTGCATGCAAGTCTGTGCACCCGTGACGTGCAATGCGGCGGAGGTCAGAAGAGGGTGTCGGACTCCCCTGGAACTGGAGTTCTCCTGGAATTGGAGTTTCAGACGGCTCTTGGCCGCCATGTGGGTGCTGGGGATTGAACCCGGGTCCTCTGCAAGAGCGGTCAGCGCTCTTAACCGCTAGGCCATCTCTCCAGCCCCAGGTCCTGCCTTTTAAAGGTCCTGGATAGCACTGCCAGGAACT
This sequence comes from Rhizomys pruinosus, assembly GCA_009823505.1. Taxonomy (NCBI): domain Eukaryota; kingdom Metazoa; phylum Chordata; class Mammalia; order Rodentia; family Spalacidae; genus Rhizomys; species Rhizomys pruinosus. The sequence continues at coordinate 445,584 of VZQC01008984.1, read as the reverse complement.
CTGTCCCCAATACCTGGTTTGTGACAGCCCTCAGGGAGCTCTGGCAAGGTGCACAAGCCGTGGGAGAACTTACCTCTAGAAGAGCCCAGAAACCCAGGACCCCTCCTTCCTCCACTCCTGCTCCATCTCCACCCACACCTTGTTAGATACCCCCCCAGCTTCCTGGCTTTTTCCGGTTTGTCTTTAGGAGTTGGGGTGCACGTGAGACTGATACCCATCTCTTTCAACATCTCAGGTTGTTTTCTGCTTTTCTCTCTGTCTCAGGACAGTCCATGTTTGCTCCCCTTTCTGCCTCTCTCCCTCTCTCCTGCACTTCCTGGCTTCCCGCTGGTTCTTCCTTCAGAGTGACAAACTGCTCAGTTACTTCGAGTCACCCAGGGGTGGCTTAAGACCTGTGGCAGACTTCATATTCTCGGCAGATGCTGTGCCATCTTACAGAAGGGCCCCTGAACCCCTGCAGACTGTGGCGCCCACAGAAACTCCTGGAACCAATCCCTGTGGATACAGGAGAGTCATACTTAGCAGTGGATGAGAGAGTGGGTCCTGGTGGCATGTGCCTATAATTCCAGCATTGGAGAATCCGAGGCAAGGATAGGGAGTTTTAGGCCAACCTGGGCTATATAGCCAATTCCAGGCCAGCCTGTGCTACAAGATCCTATCTTAATGACCAAAAAGGAGAAGGTAAGAGGAGGAGGAGGAGAAAAAAGAGGAGGAGGAGGAGGAGGAGGAGGAGGAGGAGGAGGAGGAGGAGGAGGAGGAGGAGGAGGAGGAGGAGGAGGAGGAGGAGAGAAAGAGGAGGAGAGATCCAAAACTGAACTGTATCCTAGCTGTAATGATTCAATCTCTCCTATCTTAAAACTAGGAGAAATGATGGAACATGCTCCAAAAGGTCACCATGGATATTAAATAAGGTGATACACAGGGCTTGAATGGGAGCCAGCAATAAGAAAGTACAATGTACCTACAGAAAAGCACACATATCTTTTCTTTAATATTTATTTATTTATTTATGTGTATGAATGTACTGTCTGCATGTAGGTTTATGCACCTGTGTCGAAGCACACATATCTCATAGATACAACTAAAACGGTGTCTTGCTTTATCAAGTAACAGAACAAGCACAGCTTCCAGAGCACCCCACCGCCTTCAGCTTTTCACTCCCAGTAACACTAACCTGACACCTCACAGCAAATGGGTTTGCCTGGTTTTGAACACGGAGCCAAGCTGTCAGACCATTGCTCCACTGACCTCCTGTGTGCCCAGCATCCCTGAAGCTGCCCTAGAACAAGGTATCAGGGCTGTAGGGGGAACTAAACTACCTGGTGGTCCATTTGTCCTCTGTGGGCATTCAGGGACTTGCCCCAGTATGGAGATGTCTCGAAGTAGGCTGCTATCATTGATGACCCCGTGCTCCCTCTTGGAGACACCCTGGAGTAGGCCACTGGGTGGGGGGGGGTGCTTTGCTTGGGTAAAAGTTTCATGCTTACTTCCCCAACAGTTGCACTAGGGTAAGCTCCCATCTGCTGGGAGTTGGCTTTTGTTCTATGTTAGGTTTTTGTTCAGTTTGTTTTGTTGTTGATGTTTGTTGGGTTTTTTTTGGGGGGGGTCTTTCTGAGACAAGGTCTTCCTTTAGTCCCAGCTGTCCTAGAACTCACTATGTAGACCAGGCTGGCCTTGAACTCACAGAGATCCTTCTGACTCTGCCTTCCAAGTGCTGGGATTAAAGGTGTGTGCCACCCCACCTGACAGTTTGTTTTTTTGGTGGGGGGGTCGTATGTTTGTTTTTGGCACACTCTCAGGAAGCACAGGCTATCTCTGAACTTACTTCATAGGTGAGGATGACTTTGAAAGTCCTGCTCTTGCTGCTCGGCCTCCCAAGTACTGGGATTATAGATGTGTACCACTGTGTGCTGCTGGATTTCATTTTTATAGTGCTGGGTGGCACCCCACGAGCTTGCCAGCTCTGATCAAGCGCACTACCACCGAGCCACTCCTGCACCCTCCATTAGGTTTTCTTCTTTTCTGCCCTGTGAAAATGTGTGCATGAGTGTATGAGTGTTTCTGAGTTAGAGCAAGAGAGAGTGTGTGTGTGTGTGTGTGTGTGAGAGAGAGAGAGAGAGAGAGAGAGGGGGAGAGAGAGAACATTATGTGTATATGAGTGTGTCTGTGTCTGTGTGTGTGAGAGAGAGACAGAGAGAGAGCACTGTGTGTGTATATGAGAGTGTGTCTGTGTCTATGTGTACATGTGTGCCAGAGATCAGGCTTAGTCATCATTCCTCAAGTGCCATCTACTTTTTTTGAGACAGAGTCAACATTGGTTGTCTTATAAGAGATGATCATAAAATGGAAAAAGGCTAAGAGGGGCTGGAGAGATGGTTCAGTGATTAAGGGCACTGTCTGCTCTTGCAGAGGACTGGGATTCAATTCCCAGCACCCACATGGTAGCTAACAACCTGTCTGTAACATCAGTTCCAGGGGAATCCAGTGCCCTCTTCTTACCTCCACAGCATTGTAGGACACAAATACAAGGACAGGCAATACACACATACACATAAAATAAAAATATTTTTAAAAGACAAAAAAAGGGGCTAGGACCAGGCATGGTGGTGCATGCATTTAATCCTAGCACTCAGGAGGCAGAGGCAGGCATATCTCTGTGAGTTCAAGACCAGCCTGGTCTACATAGTGAGTTCCAGGCCAGCTGGGGCTACAGGGAGACCCTGTCTCAAAAAGACCAAAAAAGGGGGGCTGTACTAGGAGCATAGTTCATCAGTAGAGCGCCTGCCTATAATCCCCCAGTGAGGGACTGGGGGCATGGTAAGGTGCAGGTCTAACCTCTGTGATACCCTGGGTTCCATCCTCCCAGCACTTCAAAAACTAGTAAGCATAAAATCTTGGGTAGGACACAAGATTGCAGTGGGTACATGTGTGAAGAATGAATGAATGAACCAGAGAAAATTGCCTGCTGGGAGCCAAGGTGAAGCCATCCTGTGAACCAGGCAATATTGATTAGCCCAACTCTGCACTGAATGTTTTAGAAAAGGGATTCCAGAAATAGTTTTCCCAAAGAGGGACAAAGCCAGGTGTCTCAGTCTGTCTGTGCTGCTAAGACCAGCCATGTGAGCAAGGAACTAAAAATCAGACAGGCAAGTCTTAGAGCTCTGAGGGCCAAGGCCTGGGGGCTACAGGTCCAAAATAGCGCCTGTCTGGCTGTGTCCTCACGGGGAGAGGGCGAGGACAGGAGAGTGCCTCTCCACCCTCAGCCCACATGAAAGCCTTTCTTCCCGGCTTTATCCTCATTCCTCTGAAGACGAGAGTATAAGGGTCAGGTGTTAGGCCAGGGTTAGGGACCACAGCAGCCAACTCTAGTAGTCCATGGCTCCCACCCTCACTCCTCACTCCAAGGTCTCCCTTACCCCCAGGTACACAGGAACTGCCCTTCTGTGTGCTTCTTGATGGAGCTGTGAATGACTAGAGTCAAAAGCTTGATCACCAGAAACCCCTGTAAATGCAGGTAGACATAGCAGCCGCTTGAAATACCAGATCCTCAGAGGAGGCTGGCTGGGGTAGCCCTGTCATATGTTCTGTTTGACTCAGAGAGCCTACCTCAATGAACAAAGTCAAAGAGAAATGGAGGATGATTCCTGACATCATCCTTAGGCTTCCACATGCATGTCACCCCCATGTACCCACACAAGTACAAGAACATGCATACACATGTGCACACCACATACATACAGAAAAATAGAACAAGAAAGAAAATACTTGTTGGTATCCCGGCTAACAGCCAACAGAGAACAGCTAAGCCCCTATGTTGGTTGGGACGGTGGGAGCAGCACCTGGCCGAGGTTGTGGGAAACAGGAGTCAGGAATGAGCATTAATCTGAGTGGGATGTGGACGGCAGAGCTAGACTCAGAACCAGGATTTCCGTGTTGATGTGATGTGCTCAGACAGCCTAGTCAGTCGGGGTCCTAGTTCCCTCACTGTGAAAGGACAGCTTTGACCTGTAAACCATGTGACACTATCCGCACACACTAGGTGGGTCGGAAGCTAGTTCTGATATGATTTAGCTGCAAATAACAAATTAATAAGATGATGATGATGAAGCAGCAACATTCAGAGAAGCTGATGCACCATTCTGGCCCATTATATCAACTCCCACATCTATGAGGGGAGTACCATTATCATCTCCATTTTACTCAGAAAACAGACACAGAGAGGTTAGGTGGCCTGCCCGCCAAACTGGAGGACCTTAGATTTGATCTCCTGCTTTTTTTTTTTTTTTCAGTCTTTTTTGAGACACAGTCTCCCTGTAGCCCCAGCTGACCTGGAACTCCATATGTAGATCAGACTGGCTTGAACTCAGAGATCCTCCTGCCTCTGCTGGGATTAAAGGCATGTACCACCACGGCCAGCTCTTAATCGATAGTCTGTGACCCATTTGATTTTTTTTTTTTTTTTTTTTTTTTTTGAGACAGGGTCTCCCTGTAGCTCTGGCTGTCCTGGAACTCACTCTGTAGACCAGGCTGGCCTCGGACTCACAGAGATCCGCATGCCTCTGCCTCCCAAGTGCTAGGATTAAAGGTGTGCGCCACCACGCCCGGCATTTATTTATTTCTGTATGTGTATCAATGTACTGTCTGCATGCAAGTTTGTGCACCCGTGTCGTGCAATGCCGCGGAGGTCAGAAGAAGGTGTTGGATTCCCTTGGAACTGGAGTTCTCCTGGATTTGGAGTCTCAGACGGTTCTCGGCCACCATGTGGGTGCTGGGGATCGAACCCGGGTCCTCTGTAAGAGCAGTCGGCGCTCTTAACCGCTAGGCCATCTCTCCAGCCCCAGTCTGGACCTTTGATATACACACTACAAAGAGTGTACAGGCTGGCTGGTTGCTCGTAGGGTCGGGTCTGTGGCTCAGCTACACCTGCGAGGGACTCTGCATCTTTCCACTCTCTTCACCAAAGGGACTTTCCTGGTCCTGAGGGCTTGTACCCCAAGGTGTCTACCCAGCCATCCTTCCTAGACACAAAGAAATCCAGCCTCAGAACAGGAAGAATAGGATCTGTTTCCTGTCATGTTTGCACAGAGCAAACTTAGAGTGTGTGGTGCATGTGAAAAGTCATGTGACCAGTACTCCCATAGCAAAGCAACATGGGAAAAAAAAGAACCTAACAAGTGTTTTGATGAGAGGCAGGCTCTGCTGCCAAGGGAAACTGGGAAGTGGCTGTTGAGAATGGTCATTGTATCCTTGAATCTTTGCTTTAAACTACCTACCCTCCCATCTCTTCTAGAACATTCTGTTATCGCTACACCACATTTTTATTTCATTATTCATTTATTCAACATTTATTGTGCCTGATGTATACCAGGCACAACTTTAGGTGCTGATGGAAATCTTGCCCTTCTGGGTGGCTGTGGTCAAGGGAGTGTTTCAGGTGTCCTGCCTACATGTGCCTGAGGGTGCTTGGTATACAACTGCTGTAGTTGAATTTCTCATCTAATTTAAATTAAGCATATATTTATAAAGCTCTGGGAGAGCTTTATGATCCCAGACTTGAAGACTAGGACAGGAGGATCATGAATTTGAGGCCAGCTTGGCCTATATAGTGAGACTCTGTCTTTGTAAACAAATACATCTTTACATAAATACTTAGTAAAATAAAGTTCTACGTGGCCAGTGGTACCTGCATGACACCCAGCTCCTGGAGGCCAGGAACATGCCATCGAAGTCCTTCTGGGACATGTAAATGGATGTACCCTGGGGCTAAGAGCCATCTCAGCGGAAGACACTTCCTGCTCTTCCAGAATACCCAGATTCAGTCCCCAGCCCCCACCTGGCAGCTCACAACCACCTAAGTAGCTCCAGGGAATCTGATGTGCACTTCTGGCCTCCAGGGACATTTAGACTCACATTCACACACACACACACACACACACACACACACACAATTAAAAAGAAAATAAATCTTAAATGCATACATGTGCCATGTTCTTACCCTGAGAACCATCTCCTCACACCACACTACCCAGTCCTCTCCTTGTTCCTCTCAGTCATGTCACAAGGACCTGGTGTGAGAGTGACTGCTCCCCTCATGTTGGTGTGGGGATGACTGCCCCCTGTGTCCTGGTGTGGAGATGGCTGCCCCCTGTGTCCTGGTGTGGGGATGACTGCCCCCTGTGTCCTGGTGTGGAGATGGCTGCCCCCTGTGTCCTGGTGTGGGGATGACTGCCCCCTGTGTCCTGGTGTGGAGATGGCTGCCCCCTGTGTCCTGGTGTGGAGATTGCCACCCCCCCCCCCGCATGTCCTCTCATCCTGAATCATGCTGGCACTACCCTGGTACCAGAACACTCTCTTTTCGCAGGACTCCTTGCCTGGACCCTGAGGGACACCGATCTCCACCAGATGGCCTTCTCTTCCACCTCCACATCCTTCCTCTTTTTGCCTTGAACTCACACTGATCCTCCTGCCTCATCCTCCTAGGAATACAGTGGACCATCCTGTGCACTTGTCTCAGGCATTGGTTTTCCCCCAAATTCCTCTAGGGACCCAGGCCTTTTCTACTTAACTCATCTCCTCAAGGACATTTAGTAGACCACCACCCTCTCGCCTCCCCATCCACCCATCAAATATTTATTAAACATCAGGTGCTACAAGTACCACCAGAGCCAAGTCTGTTTCCATAGAGCTGGGGTTCTAGAGGAGGTCGTAAGTGACAAACACAGCTCCATGAATGAGGCACCCCTCACCACCTGCATCTGTCAGCTGTCTGTGGCAGCCTCCTCAGGTATAGTCTGAGAGCCTGGCACCTAGGGGGTGACACTAAATTCCTGTTGAGTGAATGAATAAGCGTCTTGTCTTTCACCATGACCCCTTCCCTATACAGTCCCACCAGGGTCAAGAAGAGCACGGTGGGCTGGGTTCTCTTTGCCGGTAGCCCTGAGTTCCAGTTCCTCCTTGATATGATTTAGACCTTTGTGCCTTGAGTTCTGAGGGCTTTGGCCTCCTCCTCTATAAAATGGGGCTAGAGCCCCTGGCAGCTTCAGAATGCAGGGCAGATGTAGTGCACCCAGGCAGGCTCCCTGGTGCATAGCCGCAGTGGCATCGGTGTGTATAACCCGGGCCTCTTCACGCAATCTCTGTCCCTCTTCCAGCCATCTTTACACTGGCTGGGCTTACAGCTCTCTCCTAACGGGCTTCATTGCCTCTAATCTGGACTCTCAGCTGTCAGGCTCTTCTTCCCTAGTCCAGCCCTGACTGTGTCTTCTGCTCCATAGCCTCTGTGACTCCTGCTTGTCCGCAGCAAGGCTCAACCCCACAGCCCCCAAGTTCCAGCTCCATTCCAGCCCTGCCATCCTCCTGGGAGGTGCAGGTGGTGGCTATTGGGTGGGACATCTTGGGAGCAAGCCAAGGCCACACTGGGTATGACAGAGGTCAGTTTTTGCAGTTCTGAGGCCAGGGGCTTAGGTCAAGCTCACAAGGCGAGGATACTCAGGGCTAGGATTCACTTGGGTGGGATTCAGCCTCCTGTCTGAGTTGTAGGCTGCGCCCTAGATTGGAGCTCCCTGGTGCTGCTGTTTCCAGCAGATTTCTTCCTCCTTTTCCTGCCTCTATATCTGGGGTGTCAGAATAACATGTACTTGAGTCTGTGAAGCCTGCTTGGAGCAGTTCTGTCCACTCTTCCACCCCCGGACCTTGCCTCGCTCTGATCACCAGCTGTTCCTCCCACTCTGGGATTCCTTAAGTTTTTGTTTTTGTATTGTATTGTGTGGTTTTATTTTGTTTTGTTTGAGACAGGGTCTCTCTGTAGCCCCAGCTGGCCTGAAACTCACTATGTAGGCCAGGCTGGCCTTGATCTCACAGAGATCCGCCTGCCTCTGCCTCCCAAGTGTGGAGGTGTGGCTCAATAGTAGGACCGTTGTCTAGCATGCACGAAGCTCCAGGCCAGCCTAGACTGCAGAGTGAGACCCCCTGTCTCAATAAGTGAATGAATGAATGTTTGTCTCACATATGCAAGGTCCTGGATTTTTGTCCCCAGCAACTACATAGCAGCAATAGTAGTGTGATAATGTTCAACACTGACCAGGTGTTGAAATGATGACAGTTGGCCCTGCATACCCATGGCTTCCATATCCATGGACTCAACCAGTAATGTATTAAAATAGCAGGAAAAAGGTGTTCCTGACCCAGTGAGATGGCTAAGTGGGTAGAAGCACTTGGCATGAAAACCTAAGTTTGATCCCCAGAACTCACATGAAACCTAGACTCAGTAGTTTGAGCTTTTGTGATCCCAGGGCCCCTGCCGGGAGGTGGAAGGCTGAGTCAGGAAAGTCTCCAGAAGCTTCTCCCAGTGAGCATGGCACTATCAGCCAAGGCCCTTCACACACAAGGTGAAGGCAAGGACTCACATCCAAAGGTTGTCCTCTGACTGGCTCACACATACACTCATGCACACTCATACACACAATCACACTCATGAGTACTCATGTACAAACTCACATGCACACACACATAATCACATTCATGAGTACTCATATACATACTCACATGCACACTCACGCACAATCATATTATCACATGCACACTCACACACAATCACATTCATGAGTACTCGTGTACATACTCACATGCACACTCATACAATCACATTCATGAGTACTCATGTACATACTCACACGCACACTCATACACACAATCACATTCATGAGTACTCATGTACATACTCACACGCACACTCATGCGCAATCACATTCATGAGTACTTGTGTACATACACACACTCTCACACACAATCACATTCATGAGTACTCATGTACAAACTCACATGTACACTCACACAATCACATTCATGAGTACTCATGTACATACACGCACTCTCACACACAATCACATTCATGAGTACTCATATACATACACACACTCTCACACACAATCACATTCATGAGTACTCATGTACAAACTCACATGCGCACTCACACACACAATCACATTCATGAGTACTCATGTACATACACACGCACACTCACACAATCACATTCATGAGTACTCGTGTACATACTCACACGCACACTCATACAAACAATCACATTCATGAGTACTCATGTACATACATGCACACTCACACACACAATCACATTCATGAGTACTCATGTACATACTCACACGCACACTCATACAAACAATCACATTCATGAGTACTCATGTACATACATGCACACTCACACACACAATCATACTCATGAGTACTCATGTACATACACACACGCGTACTCACACACAATCACATTCATGAGTACTCATATACATGCATGCATGCATACACATTCACACACTCTCAAAACTCTATGAGAAGTTGGGCACAAAATCTGTTTCATAGAAAGCACGTGAACTTTTGTGACTGGCGGCCTGGGTCATCCTGGAAGCAGATGCCAGAGAACAGCTACGCTTCAGATGGCCCAGGAGAAGCTGAATTACTAGAATTAATTTCACCTATTTCTTTATACTTGTTTAATATGGAAAAATTTTCCCATGCAACTCTTGATTTATACCAGGCAGTGTTATATATTTTTCTCTTTTTCTGTCTCTCTCCCTCTCTCTTTTTCTCACCCCACCTTTTGCATGCTAGACAAATGCTGTACTGCTGAGCCATGCTCCCAGCCCCTCACTGGGAGATTCTGGGCAGGTGCTGCACTGCTGAGCGACACCTCTACCCCAACCAGAATATGAATACTAAACTTCCTCCAAAGTAGCAGAGAGTAATTTTCTATACTGATTTTAATGCCACTGCTGTCCCCACTCTGTCCCCTGGGTGCCTGTCTCCCTCTCCTGTGTGTCTTTCTTCTCCGCGCACATCTCTCTGGCATCTAATTTGTTTATTGAGTTCTCTCAGCCTCCTGCACACAGGGACTTGTGGCTTATTACACACATCCTAAGGGAAAGCTTCTGTCTGCACAAGAGGAAGGCGAAGTCCAGAAGTAGAATAGTGCCCGGCATGTGCAGCCGGAGGGAACCCCATACAGACTTCGTGTTCCTGGGACCCAGGCACTGCTGTGATCCAGCAGTCGGGAGGCTGAAGCAGTGTGAGGCACACTCTGGCCAGTCAAGACCATGTGATAAGATGCGTTCTCATATAAATAAGTAAATAAATAAATAAGATGCTATCTCAAAAAATTGTTTACTTGTACACATACATATCCATTTGTCTAAAGATAAGAAAACAGATGAAAGTCAGATGTGGTCACTCAAGCCTGTAATCCTACACTTGGGGGGCTGAGGCAGAAGGATTTCTGTGAAATCAAGACAGCCTGGACTACTTAGTGAATTCCAGGACAGCCTGAGCTACAATGTGACACTGTCTTTAAATATATATGTATATATATTTATACTCACATATTTATCAAATATAAGGAAGAGCCATGGTGGGCAAAGAGGAAGTGAGCTTACACTGGCCGACATGGCCCCTCTTCCCCTCACCTCCCTCTACCCACACCTACTTACAGTCCAGTCTCTGTCCTTGAACTTGCTGAGCTCTGCTCCCCAATCTATTGAAGACTGTCTCAGCTCTGTCACATCACTCTCCTCACCTGAGAGCCCCATGTCTAGTAGGGCCCTCCTGGGGCCCAGGACTAGTTAACATGACCCATGGCATATTCCTCAAAGCCGACATCTGCCCAGATGTCTCTGAGAACACATCCACCCTGTCTACAACAGGTACACTCAAGTGTACGTGCGTGAAGTGTGCATGCACTTTTGTGAAGGTTTGTGTTTCATGTGTACATGCTTGTAGAGGCCAGAGTTTGATGTCAAAGCATGTACCCCAGTATACCTGGGGAAGTCAGAGGACAACTTGCAGGACTGAGTTCTCACCCTCTGCTGTGTGGGTCCCAGAATCAAATTCAGGTCATCAGATTTGGCAGGAAGTGCCTTTATTCTCTGTGCCATCTTGCCAGCCCCTCCACCTTACTTTTTGAGACAAGATCTCTTGCCGAACCTGGAGCTGGTTAATCAGCTAGGCTGACTGGCCAGCGAGCTTGTCTCCGCCTCCCCGGTGCTGGGATTACAGGTGCACCACCACGCGCACTTCTCCTCAGGTCCTCGTGTTTGCACAGCAAGCACTTTGCTGACTGAGCCATCTCTCCAACCTCTCATGTTGTTCAAGCTGGCCTTGAACTCATGACTCTCCTGTGTCTGGAGCACTGGGATGACAGGCATGGGCTACCACATCCAGCCTGAGCTGAGTTTTTAGTATGGAACTGCTTTCCTGCTGGTTGGTAAAGAAGCCCAAGCCCAAAAGGGTCTCGATGTCCCCTGGCCTGTCCACCAGGGCTCTGGAGCTCCCCACAGTCCACTTTACTTCTGATCTGTGAAATCAGATGCCATTCTGTCCATGTGCCATTGGACATCTCCATCCCCCCACCCTCCTCAGCTTGTTTGGAATATTAACCACACACACATTTTGGGGCTTTATCAGCCACCTTGTGCCCGTGGGTTTTGTGATGCATACCTGTAGTCCAGCACTGAGGAGGCTAAGGCTAGAGGATCGTGTGGTCCATATCACCCCCGCCCAACATGCACGCATGTCCCCCCCCCCAGGAACACATGCACACTCACATGCTACACACAAAAGAAAGGAAAAGAAAGTGGGTGTGAGTCACATCTCATTCTTTAAGCCAGGAGCCATTCCTGTCACTGGGCCGAGGACAGTTGAGACCTGCCAATGACTAGTCCCCAGTGGTGGAGCACATGATCCTGTACACCCACCCAGCTGTCTGCCACCACAATCTCCATTTCTGTCTTGCAGCATCTTGGCCACCGTCGGGACGGAGTTTGACCTGCGGACACTGAGGGCGGTTCGTGTGCTGCGACCACTCAAGCTGGTGTCTGGAATCCCAAGTGCGTGAGTCTCCCACCCTTCTGGGGGCTCTGGTTAGGGGTACTCACTCTTGCTAGGGCAGGGTTCTCCTGGGGGAGGCTTCCAGGAATCAGACTGCTAGTCTAGGGGATTCCCCCAAAGTAAGCCACAAGCCTCACCCATTATTGAGCACCTGCTGTCTACTGGGAGCCACCCATTTACTGAGCAGCTGCTGGCTACCAGGAGCCATGATCATAGCTCATGGCTGTGCTCATATCACATAGCTCCTTTAATACCCACAGCCTATGATATTCACTGTACTGATCGTTCCGTCTTATAAGACGAAACTGAGGCTCAGAGGGGCTGAACAGTTGGATCAGGGTCCCATGAACAAGACATGTCCAAGCTAGAGTTACCAAGCGGGTCCCCATGCCTGGTGACTCTGCAGCAGTGACTGTTCTTTAGAGAGTGCATGCTTGTACCCAGGCTTTCCAAACTCTCATTTCACCCTCACAGCATCTGCTGGACACTTCCCCAGATGAAAAGGGCAAGGCTCAGAGGAGTTAAGTCACCCTGGATTGACAGGACAGGATGGCTTCCAGGTCTGTGCACATCCTCCTCCCAGTCTCTCACTCCTCAAAGAGGCATGAGGTCCACAGAGGGGATGGCTGCAGTCTACAAGCTCAGAATTCCTCCCTAAAATTCTAAGCAGAGCCAAATGCCAAGCTACCTCCATCTCACCGTCCCTTGACAAGAGTCATCACAGAGCGCTTGCTCTTGGGTGGCTGGGGAGATGCTCGACAGGTAAAGTGGTTGTACAGGATCGTGAAGACCTGCGTTCAGATCACTAGCATCCGTGTAAAAGGCTGGGTGTGGTGACATGTGCTGTACTCCTGGCACTGGAGAGGTGGAGACGGAAGGCTCCATGGAGCTCACAGGCCAGCTGGTCTAGTCACATCGGTGAGCTCCAGCCAGGTTCAATGAGAGACCCTGTCTCAAAAAATAGGGTGGAGAGTGATAGAGGAAGACATGCGGCATCATCCTCTGGCCTCCAGATGCCCACACACATGCATGCACATACGATTGAATGGATACATGTGCTGACTATGTCCCAGGAAAGCTCTCTACGTGTCACACATTTTGAACTCAGTATATCTCCAGAACAGTCCAGGGGTGAGGTTCTGTTCCCATCGCTGTGTTCAGAGTATGGCCCCACTGTTCAGGGCCACTCCTATCAAGATTTAAGGACTTGGGATTTCTTGGGTAAGGCTGGGGATGCCACTCAGTATAGAGCAATTGCCTCACTGGGGCAAGGCCTTTCTTCCATCCCAGCACCATAAGAAAATAAAATATTTAAATAAAAAAAGAGATTTTCCAGCTGTCCTCCCACCCCCAGCATGTTCATTTCACAGGAAGAAGGAACCCTGCCCCAGGCAGGCTCTACATTCCCAGCAGGTGCCTGCATCCCATTAAATGAAGAGTAGGTGGAAAGCTAGTACTAACTTGAGTCCCTGTTGAGTAGGACAGGCCAGGTACTTTGCCAGATTTAGTCAGTTTTCTGTTATTATCACAAATTGCCTGAGATAACTAGCTTATAAAGAGGAAACGGGGCTGGGTGTAGTGGCACACACCTTTAATCCCAGAACTTGGGAGGAAGAGGCAGGTGGATCTCTGTGAGTTCAAGGCCAAGGCCAGTCTGGTCTATATATCAAGTCCCAGGCCAGCTGGGGCTACAGAGAGAGCCTGTCTCAAAAAGAGCCCCTCCCCCCCAAAAAAAAAGAGAGAGGAAATGGGAGCCAAGGAGGTAGCTCACCACTCGGGTGCTCACCGCTGAGCCTGATGTCCTGAGCTCCATCTACTCGAATGGTCGTAGGGAAGAACTGACTTCCTGAAAATTGTCCTGTGAGCTGCACATGTGTGCTGTGGCACATGCATACCCCACACACACAACAAGGAAATGAAATAATTTAAAGAGGAAATATTATTTTTGTTGAGTTTTAGAGGTTCTATCCCTGCTGTTGCTTTTAAAATAATAAATCTTCAAAACAACATTAAAATAAAAATAAAATCACTCTATCCTTATGAACCAGGAACAAGAACATGAGAAAGGAGCCAGGGTTCCTTCAGTCTCCTGTGACAAGCCCCTTTGACCTAATGACCACCCAGCAAGTTCCACCCTTTAATGCTTCAAACAGTGCCACCTTGTGGAGTAAGCCTTTAATACAGGAGCCTTTGAGGTCATTCCAAATCCAAACCACACCCCCATGCAGCTTCCTTTCACAGAGGGGGAAAGGATATGGCAGCCAGACTTGTCTAGGGCCACATTCCTAGGAGTCATAGACCACTTGCTTGGGGTCCCCAGAAGTGGTGAGCTAGGCTGATATTCACCTGCACTTGAGCACTGCCTCGTTATCTGGAAAGTTCAGGAGCCCTGGCATGGAGGGGGAAGAGCCCAAGGGTGCTGTCCCAGGTGGAGTCCAGACCACCGCAGACCTGCGCAGGGCTGTGGGGTGAATGCAAACCTTGAGGACAGGGAGGCTGGCCTCCTGTGTGTCTCAGTAACCAAGGACAATTCTTCAAAGAGGAGCAGCAGGTAGCCCAGTGCCCAGCAGGCACGGAGAAGCTGCCGTCCTGTGCCCGGCTTCAGCCTCATCCTCTGCTGCTGCATCCTGCTGATTTGGGCTGAGCCACTTCCTCTGCCACAGGCTCCTGCCTTTGGGCTCCCCTGGCAGGCTCCCCTTTACTGTGGTGCAGAAGGTATTCTGGTCCCGAAGCATGCCTGTGATCCCAGCACTTGGGAGGCCGAGGCAAGAGGAATACAAGTTTGAAGCCAATTTGAGTTACATAGAAAGACCCTGTCTGGAGAAAAAAAAGCAAAGCACTAAACTATAACCTTAATTTTAACTGTGGACTTTCCTAGTGTACTCCGCCCTCTGTGTCCATACATTCAGCAAGCTACGAGTTGAAAATACTGTAGCTAAACAGCTTTATCTGTACTGAACACACACTACTTTCTCGTTCTAACCTCTGAACGGTACAGTCTAACAGCTATATATAAAGCATTTACATTGTTTTAGGTATTGGAAGTCATATGAAGATTATTTAAATTATCTAGCAGGATGTCTGTAGACTCTATGCAACTGGTACCCCACTTTGTAGAGCAGAGTTGAGCATCTGCAGATCTCACCATCCACAGGGACCTCCTGGAGTCAGTGGCCCAAACACTACATGAGGCTCAGAGGCTCCTATCCGGATTTGACACGATTAACAAGAGAGTTAGAAGTCTCATTCTGTCTCCTAGCTTGCAAAAGAAGGAGGGAGGAAAGAAGGACGGGAGGGAGGGAAAGAAGGAGGGAGGGAGGGAAGTCTCATTCTGTCTCCTAGCTTGCAAAAGAAGGAGGGAGGAAAGAAGGACGGGAGGGAGGGAAAGAAGGGAGGGAAAGAAGGGAGGGAAAGAAGGGAGGGAGGGAGGGGGAGGGAGGGGGTAAGGAAAAGGGAAGAGATTATTATTAGTGTTCTTTGAGTTTTAAATTTGTGGTGGGCTGGCAAGATGGTTCAGTGGGTAAAGCACTTGCTACCCAAACCTGACACCAGAGTTCAAGCCTCAGGAATCATAGAAAGGTGAACGAAAGAACTGTCTCTGACCTCCACATATGTGTTGTGCCTCACACCTGCATGTGTATTCAAGTGCACACACACACACACAAAACAGCAACAACAATAATAAATATTTTTTAAAGTTTGGGATTATATGACTTTTCATATAGGATAAAAATTTAAATGTTGTCATTTTAACCCCTTCCTCTCTTTAAAAAAATTAAAGCTGTCACTGAAACATCAGCCAATGTGGTTCCAACATTTGTTAAGGAGAAAACTGGCTGGTGAATGGACAGGGGCTGGCCTAGGGCCCCCACACCTGATTCCCCCCCCATCCTAGTCTTGCACAGCCAGTGGCATCCATCCCACCCTGACCCTATGGGGACCATCGCCCTTCATTCAGTATCATTTTTAGTTGAGTGCCCAAAAAGCGTACCCATGGGGAGTGGAGGACAGCATGGCTACAAGCTGATGGGATGATGGGGAGCTCGTTTTGTTTCTTGATTTGAGAGCTGGAGTGTCAGCTTCTGGTCTACACAGAGCTCCAGTAGCCTAGAGGGAATTAGGAGAGGATGGGGACCTCTTGGGCTGGGGAGCATTTAAGAAAACTTTGCCCCCTTCTGGGAAGAAACTGCCTAGCATCTCAGAAAAGGCTTGGAAAGCATGGATAGCTAGCTGCCGCTTTGGTGTCCTAAAACACCTCAAAAGACACAGCAGATCATAAATACCTTTTAAAACTATTTTAAAATCAAAGAGGTCTGCCACAGGTGGTGGCACACACCTTTAATCCCAGCACTTGGGAGGCAGAGGCAGACGGATCTCTCTGAGTTCAAGGCCAGCCTGGTGTACATAGCAAGTTCCAGGCCAGCTGGAACTATAGAGAGACCCTGTCTTAAAAAGACCAACAACAACAACAAAAATGAGAGGCCTTTGGGGGCTCTTGTTACCATCTACCTTTGCTATAAGCTGGGTTCTATGGGCAAGCATCCTGGTTGGGAGGGGTATATGTTTGCTCACAGGCTGTGCCCCCCTCCCACTCTGTCTCCTCAGGTTTACAAGTCGTCCTGAAGTCAATCATGAAGGCGATGATCCCTCTGCTGCAGATTGGCCTCCTCCTGTTTTTTGCAATCCTTATTTTTGCAATCATAGGGTTAGAATTTTATATGGGAAAATTTCATACCACCTGCTTTGAAGAGGGGACAGGTAGGTCCAAGCAACAGGATGTGAGGTTTTCCCCATTTTTTTCCCTCGGTGGACAAGCTCCAGAAAGGGTAGGTCTGGGGGCCTTGCTACTCTTCCCTGGCAACTGGAGAACCCACTTTCAAAATGGCCTATGGAGGCTGGGGGTGTGGCTCAATGGTAGAGCTCCAGCTTAGAATCCCAGTGAGGGGCTGAAGGTGTGACTCAGGGGTAGAGCTTTTGCTGAGCATGCTTGAGGCCCTGGGTCCATCTGTAGCTTGACAGAACTGCCTGCAGGAAAGACTGCAAGCTGAATTGCCCCTGATACCTTGATTGACTACAGTGTTGGGTTGGGGTCCCCAGAAGGCAACCCAAGCGCGAGTAGTTTGTTTGGGAGTGAGCTCCTAAGCATTTTTGGCCCTGAAGCATTCCTGGGAGACAGAGAAAAGCTGTCCTGTAGTAAAGATGTGCTCTTAAGCAGCTTTCCTTTGAGCATAGGTCACTCCTGTGGAGCCTCTGGAGACACCTCCAGTGATAGCTGGAGGGCAGGGCAAGAGGCATGGGGTACAAGCAGTGGGAGGGCCCTGACCTTTCTGCCCGAAGCACCTGGCAGGACCTGCCCTGACCAATTGGAACTCAGCCTCTTAGAGGATCCTGCCCCATCCATTCAGAACCCAGCACCTGGCAGGACCTCCCCCACCCAATTGGAACCCTGCACCCCATCCAGTTCCTGTTAGTCCTTAAGAAGGAGTTGCAGTCTGGGTCCAGCAGGGGCCTTCTTGAGCTGTGCATGGGGCTTAAACTTGACCAGCCATGGGGACAACCCATGCTACACTCACCTGGCAGCCCCAGCCCTTGCAAGATCTGTTTCCAGTTAAATCCTGCATTTCCCCAAACTCCAGCTGCCTGATGCCCCACGATTGGAGACTCAAATGGGGATGTCAGTTTTTTATTTCTTGGGCACCTGCCCCAGCTCATCCAGGCTGCATGGCTCAGCAAGAGGAAGAGCAAAACCCTGGGCAGTGTGAGCTGGGCAAGACTGCCAGAGAGGATGGTGTCCTCCACGCCACAGCAGAGAGAGCAGCTGCAGCCTGTCCACAGGAGAAGTTGTTCCTGAAGACTGGACTGCATTCTTCTCTCCAGGGCTCATGAAACTTGCTCAACACGGAATGCCCCAATTATTTCTCTCTCTGATGAAGAAGGTGTTAATTGAGGCAGATGTGTTTCTGCACCCAGCCTCACCCAGGCAGAAGATAGGCAGAGAGGAAGGGGAGAGGGGAGAGAGAGAGAGAGAGAGAGAGAGAGAGAGAGAGAGAGAGAGAGAGAGAGAGATCAACCACAAATTTAGAAAAGTACAAACTTAGGAACTAGGAACTAGGGGTTTAGGTTTATGTGGTTTCTGGGGTGTTTTGGGACTGGCTTCCTCCAAATGGGGCCATGGGGGGACAGATGTAGGTGGAGCCACTGCCTAGATTCACAGGCAATATGAAAAGCTCCTAATTAAGAACCCAAGATGTGAGTAAGAGACAGATACACACAGACGCCCCAGCAGCAGGCTAATTTTAAAATGTATTTATAGCCAAAGTCCTCTAGCTCTGGATGGCTGTTTCTAGAATCAACCCTGGTAGCGCTTGGCGTCGGCGGCTGGGGCTGAGGGGGTCGAGCACACCTCTGGGCGGTGTTGCTAAAGATAGATGGTTCCCAGTCTCGTCCTGGCGGGGACCCCACTTCCTGCCACCCACTGCCATCCCGCACATCCAGACTCCCAGACAAAGTGGGACAAGTCCTGTTTCTGAAGATCTTCCAGAATCCTGGCTCTCAGGCATTTCTGGGTGGGAAGGCTGAAGCCGGACTGTGTCCCCATGCCTCCCCCACATGAGAAAATCAGGGAGGCCTGAGGAAGTAGGGGTGCTGGAACTAATCAGGTTACCACCAAAGCACTGCACAGGGGCAGATGGAGCCAGATTTGGACTGGAAGTGGGGACGGAGAAGGTTCTAGAGACAGCTGATCTCAGCCAACAGCATCACCACAGAAGCATGTGCTTTTTCCCCCCCTTCTGTCTTGAGCCTTAAGTTTAAGAGAGAAGCCAAGTGGCCACGTGGAAGACGTTTCCAGCCAGACTAGAAGTGTGCTTTCCCCCTTTTTTGCTTTGCTTTTCTGTCTGTTTCTGGTTTTGTTTTTCACTTTGTTGTTTTTTTGTTTTGTTTTGTTTTGTTTTGTTTTGTTTTTGGTTGGCTTGGGCTTTTGTTTAGAAAGAATCTCACTGTCTAGCACAGGGAAGCCTGAAACTAGGCATACTCCTGCCTCCTGAGTACTGGGATGACAGATGTACGCTACCTCTCCTAGCACATCTGTTAATGGAATTGCGGAAGGCCAGCGGGAATGGGCATCTGACAGTGATGGCACCCTCTGCACCACACCCTCTGCATTGCACCCTCTGTACCTCCTGGGTTGACACATGCAGTGGATTCGGCAAAGCCAGCTGCACACATGCAGACATGTTTCTGTTGAGTGGGTAGCTCAAGTTTACATACTTGGCTGCTAGTTTGCTTGTCAAACATGTCACTCTTTGTTTCTGAACCTTCTCAAGTGTCACTCAGCCAAGCATGTGGCATGCAGCAGCTGTCCCAGCCCTGGAGACATTGTAGCTCAGTGGGTAAAGGTGCTTGCTGCCACACCTGACAATTCCTGGGTTCAATTCCTAGGACCCACATGGTAGGAGAGAATTAACTCCTACAGGTTGTCCTCAGACTTACACACATGCATACACACACACACACACACACACACGCATGCATGTGGCACATGTGCTTGTGTGTGCATCTACATAACAATAAACAAATAAAATTTGGGGGGGGGAAGACAGTATCTCACTGTATAATCACAGCTGGCCTGGAACTCATGTAGACCAGTTGGTGTCAAACTCACAGAGATCCCCCCTGCCTCTGTCTTCTGATTGCTATAATTAAAGGTCCATGACATCATGCCCAACTTAATTTGGGGGGGGGCGTGTTCTCAATATGTGGCTCTGGCTGGCCTGGAGCTCACTGTGTAAACCAGGTTTACATAGCATACACATCTGCCTGCCTCTGCCTGCCTCTGCCTCCCCAGAGCTTTAATTAATAGCATAAGTTTTTTGGTTTTTTTTTTTAAGTGGCATTTCTGCAGAGCGTGCCCTCAGACCTGGTCCAGTGAGGATAGTTTGCGGGTGTAAGCTCTGACCCCTTAAGTACCTAAGAATTTGGCTGTGACCTTTCTTGGCCGTCTTGCTTGCTCCTCTCCTGAGGCTGTCTTGGGTCACAGTGTAAGGAGCAACCCGAACAGTCCTCCTGACCTCTTCCAGTCTGCATCCTGGTATTTGGGAAGAAAGCTCAGGCAAGTGTAGGAGCTGTGAGTTCCTGCATCCATCATCCCCAAAACAGCTCCCTCAGCTCCCTACTTGTCAAGAAGAAAAGTGCTGATGACACAGCACACAGTGCCCACAGTCTGCCCCGAGCTGACCACACTGTGGATCAGAGAGGACATCTCAACAGAGTTCAAAAGACTGGAACGACCCAGAGTGGATTCTTGGATCACAGTATACAACATGGCTGCCAAATCAAGCCTGGAAAGAAAATGCTAGAAGCTGTTGGGAACCAAGAGGCATGCCTCTCATTTGTGGGTGAAATTATATCATGTTGGAGATTTAACTTAAGAATATAACAGTGGGGGCCGGAGAGGTGGCTCAACAGTTAAGAATACTGGCTGCTCTTCAGAGGACCTGGGTTTGAATCCCCAGCATCCAGATGATGGCTAACAACTGTAACTCCAGTTCCAGGGGATCCAGCCCCCTTCTGTCCTCTTTCTGACATTGTACAACTTGGGTGCACTTAATCCATACAGGCAATATACTCACACATTTTTTTTTAAATGGAAGAATATTATAAATTTTTCTTAGATTTTTTTCAGAAAAAATCTTTTATTTACCCATGGGTCAAGGGAGAAAATAATGGAAATTGGAGAATTTTCACAATAATGAATAATTATCCTGACATTTCTGAGACACAGCCAAAGCTGTACTTGAAAGACAATTTGTAGTCTTAGAGAAAATGACATCTCAACAGGTTAAGAAACACCAAATTGGGGGCTGGAGAGATGGCTTACCGGTTAAGAGCACTGACTGCTTTTGCAGAGGACGCGGGTTTGATCCCCAGCACCCAAATGGTGGCTGAGAACCGTCTTTAACTCCAGTTCCGGGGGAACCTGATGCCTTCTCACCTCCTCGGCGTTGCATGACACGGGTGCACAAACCTACATGCAGACGGTACATTCATACATATAAAAAATTATTAATAAAAAAAATAAGTACTGATTGGAAATGACTTAAAAAAAGAAACACCAAATTGAAACCACATGAAACAGAAGAGATAACATGAGAGTTAAGAATTTTGTGGGGGCTGGAGAGATGGCTCAGCAGATAAAAGCCCTGACAGGTTCAATTCCCAGCACCCACATGGCGGCTAAGAACCGTGTTTAACTCCAGTTCCAGGGGAATCCGACACCCTCTTCTGACCTCCACAGTATTGCACGACACCGGTGCACCAACCTACATGCAGACAGTACACTCATACACATAAAAAATAATAATAAATAAACAAAAAAAACTTAAGGAAAAAAAGGAATTTTGTGAAGCCAAAAAAAAAAAAAAAGAATTTTGTGAAGCCAACAATAAATCAAAAAATCCACAAAGCCAAACATTGGTCTTTAAAACAAAACAAAACAAAAGACTGATAGTTTCATCCCAGTAACCATTTTCTCCAGGCCTTGTCTGTTTCTCCTTGTCTCTCTGTTTCTCCCCCTGACTCCTCTTTACCATTCACCATTCCTAGACGACATCCAGGGTGAGTCTCCGGCTCCCTGTGGCACAGAGGAACCTGCCCGTACCTGCCCCAACGGGACCAAATGTCAGCCCTACTGGGAAGGGCCCAACAATGGGATCACGCAGTTTGACAATATCCTGTTTGCTGTGCTCACGGTTTTCCAGTGCATCACCATGGAAGGCTGGACTGATCTCCTCTACAATGTAAGTGCCCCTGTGGGAGCCACATCTACCAGGCCAGGCACCACAAGGAGGGAGCAGACTCAAGCGCAGCCTGGAGAACTGGCTGGTGGGTGGCGCCCAGGCCTTTGAAGGTTCCTGGGCAGAGGCTCACTAGCCTTTGGGGAAGCTCTGAAGCTTTGAAAGTCTAGACTGCACGTGGATTATGCTTTACAATGGTTCCTTGGGTGTTTTCTTTGTTAATTTCTGTTTATATATGTATGAGTGTTTTGCTTGCAGAAGAAAGGGTTGGATCCCTTGGAACTGGATTTACTGACAGTTGTTAGCCACCATGTGGGAGCTGGGAACTAAACCTAAGTCCTCTGCAAGAGCAGCGGTCTTAACTGCTGAGCCATGTCTCCAGGCCCCCACCCTCATTGGGCATGTGTTTAAATGCAAATTTAGATATGGTGCTCGCCTGAACACAGCATAGATAAAGAGGGGGTGGGCCATGGTCAAGGCCATAGCCCCTCACCTCCTCCACCATGCATGGTGGAGACCCAGATTGTAAAAGAGTAGAGATCATTTTATTTAGCTTTGACATGTGTGCTGGAAGGTGGCCTCCACCTGCTCTAGGTTTTAAAAATGTCACCAGCAGATCTAAGACACGTGCCCCTCCCTGCCTCCTTCTCCCTCATTCACTGTCCCAGCTTTGGTCCATGAGTACTTCTCTTCCTTGGCCTGTCTTTTCTCTGTTCATACGCATAGATGCAGTCATCTCTGAGCAACCATGGGACATTGGTTACAGAGCCCCTCAGACACCATGACCCAGGGCTGCCCAAGTCCCCTATAAGAGGCTGGGATGGAACTTAGTCATCTCCCTCCCAGTCTCTAAGTTGTGATGTGCCATCTGATTCAGTGTTAGTGCTGTGCAAACAGTTCATACTTTATCTTTCAGGGAATGGGCACAAGGGAAGGTCTGACCTGTTCAGTACAGGTGTATTTTTTTTCTGAATATTTTTTACCTGTGCTTGGGAAGCTGACTATACATGCATAATCAGATCTATATCTTGGGCTAGTGAGATGGTTTAGTGAATAAGGTGCTTATTTCAAAAGTATGAGGAGTTTTGATCCTTGTGTGAATGTGCAGAGATATGGTGGCCTACCCATAATCCCAAAACTCAAGAGTCAGAGACAGAGGATCCCTGGGGCAAGCTGGCTAGAAGAGCCAAAGCGACAAGCTCTGGGTTCAAGCGAGAGACCCTGCCTCAAGGTGTAAAGTAGAAGACACCCAATATCAACCTCTAACCTCCATGTGTACATACACCACACATACATGCAAAAATCTGTATTGTACTTCCTTATGCCACAGGGAAGCATCCTATACCTGCTGTTCTTTCCATCAGTTCTTCTCCTAATGACATATTCTGGAGCTCTCTGAGTGGCGAGGCAGCATCCTTATTCTGGAGCTCTCTGTATGCTGAGGCGGCATCCTTATTCTGGAGCTCTCTGTGTGGTGAGGCGGCATCCTTATTCTGGAGCTCTCTGTGTGTGGTGAGGCAGCATCCTTATTCTGGAGCTCTCTGAGTGGCCAGGCAGCATCCTTATTCTGGAGCTCTCTGTGTGCTGAGGCAGCATCCTTATTCTGGAGCTCTTTGTGTGTGGTGAGGCAGCATCCTTATTCTGGAGCTCTCTGTGTGGTGAGGCGGCATCCTTATTCTGGAGATCTCTGTGTGCTGAGGCAGCATCCTTATTCTGGAGCTCTCTGTGTGCTGAGGTGGCATCCTTATTCTGGAGCTCTCTGAGTGGCCAGGCAGCATCCTTATTCTGGAGCTCTCTGTGTGCTGAGGCAGCATCCTTATTCTGGAGCTCTCTGTGTGCTGAGGTGGCATCCTTATTCTGGAGCTCTCTGAGTGGCCAGGCAGCATCCTTATTCTGGAGCTCTCTGTGTGCTGAGGCAGCATCCTTATTCTGGAGCTCTCTGTGTGGCGAGGCAGCATCCTTATTCTGGAGCTCTCTGTGTGGCCAGGCAGCATCCTTATTCTGGAGCTCTCTGTGTGGTAAGGCGGCATCCTTATTCTGGAGCTCTCTGAGTGGCGAGGCAGCATCCTTATTCTGGAGCTCTCTGTGTGCTAAGGCAACATCCTTATTCTGGAGCTCTCTGTGTGGTGAGGCGGCATCCTTATTCTGGAGCTCTCTGTGTGGCGAGGCAGCATCCTTGTTCTGGAGCTCTCTGAGTGGCGAGGCGGCATCCTTATTCTGGAGCTCTCTGTGTGGCGAGGCAGCATCCTTATTCTGGAGCTGAGTGGCGAGGCAGCATCCTTACTCTGGAGCTCTCTGAGTGGCGAGGCAGCATCCTTATTCTGGAGCTCTCTGTGTGGCGAGGCGGCATCCTTACTCTGGAGCTCTCTGAGTGGCGAGGTGGCATCCTTACTCTGGAGCTCTGTGTGTGGCGAGGCGGCATCCTTATTCTGGAGCTCTCTGTGTGGCGAGGCGGCATCCTTATTCTGGAGCTCTCTGTGTGGCGAGGCGGCATCCTTATTCTGGTGCTCTCTGAGTGGCGAGGCGGCATCCTTATTCTGGTGCTCTCTGAGTGGCGAGGCAGCATCCTTATTCTGGAGCTCTCTGTGTGGCGAGGCAGCATCCTTATTCTTTTCCAGAGCAGCATAGTATTTGTGTTGCCGCACACAGTTCATTGCTCAGTCCCTTAGACATGTTAGAGTGGCCCCCTTCCCACTGGGCTGGGCACTGTGGTGCCATGAGCAATGTCCACATGTATGTTTTTCATGTCTTTATAGATATAGCTGGAGTGGGGTGGGGATTCTAACCCCAGGAAGTAGGATTACAGGGCCAAAAGCTAAATTATTTATAATTTCAAAGAGTTTTGCTTTTTAAAATTTTTATTTCTTTTTTTAACATGTATGAATGTACTGTCTGCATGTAGGTCTGTTCACCCGAGTCGTGCAATGCCACGGAGGTCAGAAGAGGGCGTTGGATTTCCCTAGAACTGGAGTTAAAGACGGTTCTCAGCCACCATGTGGGTGCTGGGGATCGAACCTAGGTCCCCTGCAAGAGCAGTCGGTGCTCTTAACTACTAGGCCATCTCTCCAGCCCAAGAGTTTTGCTTTTTTATATATGGGGCCCCACTATGTGGTCCAGGCTCACTTGAACTTTTGGCCTCAAGTGATCCTTCTGCCTCATCCTTCTGAGCAGCTGAGGGCATTTCCCAAAGCCACCTCTGCTCTCAACTCAGCATCCCTTTCCACACCTGACGACTGAGATTTTGGAACAGTCCAGCTCCTAGACCCGTGGGACTGCTTCATACACAAGTCTCAGTGAACTTTAGGATGCTTCCTCTTTGCCATAGAGAAGGATTAGCCCCGTAGAGAAGGATCCCCACAGAATGCAATTCCCCACAGACAAAAATTCCCACAATACAGAGAACAGTCCTCCACAGAGAACAATCCCTGATCCCACACACACAGAGGACAATCCCCCATAGAGCAGGATCCCCATGGAGAGAATGATCCTAATACAGAAAATGATCTTCCCCCATCCCCGAGGAGAAGAATTTCCCCACAGAGAAGGATCAGCCCACAGAGAAAGATTCCCCCCACACACACACAACAGAGAATGATCCCACACAAGAGAATAATTCCCCACATAGAGAACTATCTTACTTTAGAGAATGATCCCCTACAGAGATTATCACACACACACACACACACACACACACACACACACACACACACACACAGAAGGACCCTACCCTACAGGGTCAGGATTCCCCCTAGAAAGGTGGCGGCTTCCTGCTGCAGGTGAAAGCCTGCTGCAGTCTGTTGCTCTCTGGCACTGCTGGCCCACTAAACCTGCCTAGGAGACCCCAGGATCCAGCCCCAGCTGGTGCCCGGACAGGACAGTGGATGAAACCCAGCCTCCTCCCTGTCAGGTGCTTGGCTATGCCAGGCTCTTCCAGGCCATGTTCCTGGCTAATACAAATCCCTCCCACCCCACCCTCCTTTCCCTGTTTAGAGATTCCTGGGATGCACCCTACATTCATTCCCCAGGCTATTGTGTTCGAGTACCATAAACCGAAGTGCTTAAATAGGAACATACTGTTCCATGGCTTTAAGAGGCCTGAAGTCCAAGATCAAAATGTCAGCACAGCTTCTTCCAGCTTTTGGCTATGGCCAGCCATTCCTGATTGTCTTCTACCTCCAGCTCCTGGCCTCTGTCATAAGATGGGCAGGTGACATCTGCCCTCCTTGTCTGTCTTCTCAAAAAGATGTCAGTCACACTGAATTAGAATTAACCCCCATCCTGCTCCCATGTGACCTCACCTCTGGTTCCATCTGCAAAGACCCTGTTTCCAAATAAAGTCACATTCTGGTGAGAGAGGGTGCGATTCCATTTACAGTGCTTCTTAGTTCACCAGCTGCCCATAAATTTGTAATTTATAATTTCAAAGAGTTTTGCTTTTAAAAAATTTTATTTCTTTTTTTACGTGTATGAATGTACTGACTGCATGTAGGTCTGTGCACCCGAGTCGTGCAATGCCACCAGCTGCCCATAAGTTCTGGTCTAGGCTTCCCAACACAGCCAGGCCCCCCTCCCACTGCCAGGGGCCAGCCATAAGATGTTCCATTCACCCATTTCCTGGAACTGTGAGAAAACACCTGAAGCTGGAATATATATACATATAAATATATATATATATTTATGAGGTTCATGCTCCTCACAGTTTTGGAGGTTCTCTGCTCTGGTAAAGCCCTCATGGTGACATCACAATGCCACAGGGAAGGAACTGTATCATAATCCTTTTATGAGAACTAACTTCCTAGGACATGCCCCAATAACCTAAAGACTTCCTGGCAGGGTCCACCTCTTAAAGGCTCAACTACTTCATAGCATCACCATCCTGGAGACCAGTCAGAACACATGAACCCTGGGAAGGGACAAGCGCCAGGCCAAACCAGAGCAGGTCTCTCTCCCTGTCTTTTACCAGGCAGGCAGGGTATGTAGTCTGTTCTCCATGTCTGATGCCGGAGCCAGGACCTAGCAAGTCAGTGTCTGGACATTTGCTGCAGCCTCCCACAAGCCACAGACACAGGTATCCATGAAGGCCATGCGTCCGGTGGGGCAGCACTGTGCCTGGCACCCCATCTGCTTCTCAATAACATTGTCAATGTTTACTGAACATCTGTGAGCCTCATAGTAATGAGGGTTCAGGGAAGATGCTGGAGAGATAGTGTGCCCAGACCAGAGATGTGCTGGGAACTCTACACAGTGTGATTGGTTCCCTGCTGTTCTACTTTGATTCAACAACCTCTGCCTCAGCTACTCACAACACACATGCATACATACCCTCACACACATGACTGTATGGAAACACATGGATACATATATTTATAGAATATATATGTTTATTCTATACCTGATCATTTACCTATGTTTGCCAGCTTTTCAGTACTGTATCAAAATGCCTGACCCAGTCTGTTTACAGAGAAGGGGTTATTTCACTCAGTTTTGGAGATTCAAGGGCAGGTTCCCTGCATTGGCTCAGTTCTGGTGATAGCTGGTTGTAGATAGCAACTAACGGGTGGGGGCTAGTGTCCATCCAGCAGTCCATCTCCAGCCAGGAGTGGGAAGGGAGGAGAAGCTAGGTTTGCTCCATTTATAACTGTCCTCTCATGAGAACTTCCCTCCTGAGACCACACCTCCAGTGATCCAAAGACCTCCCACTGGGCTCCACTTCTTAACCTTGCCACCACTACTGGACAGAACACCCAGCAGACTGAGCCTACAACTACAGGCCTCACCCAAACCACTACTCTCCACATCATCCCAGGAGATGGATTGTGACCTCCCCATCTTTGAGTGTGTGGTAGACTGAGGGGCTCAGTCAGAACAGAGGAAGGAAAAGAAAGACAAATCGTTGCGTGGAGGAAAGCTGATACACCTTAACTGCATGGTGTGGGTCATCATCCCGTGTCCACATGGACTTGAGGAAACCTTGTTTGGATGCGACCAGATGGAAATGTCCCCCACCTCAAAACTCCTGACTCCACCAGAGCCACAAGCCAAGCATCACGCAAGCCCAGATTGGCAGGTGTTGCCTGCATGCCCCGCAGAGTCTTTAAGATGGTCAAGGTCGTGAAAATAAGCAAAGACTGGAAACCTGTTTCCAACCCAGGAGGCTAAGGAGATGTGACAGCTAAATGCAGTTGTAGGAAAAATTGATGGCATCCAAAGACGATCTGGCAGGGGAGGGGACAAGTTCTTAAAATCCTCACCAAAGAGTGGCACAGGGAGGCTGGAAGACCAGGAGAGGGAGCATCTGCCGCTCAGGTTCTTAGCCTTACTGAGTTTCAAGGCAAAAAACAGACAAAACCAAAATGAAGTGGGGCAGTGAGGCCTAAGGAGGAGGCTCAGGCAGGAGCATGTTTGCCACATAAGCATGAAGACTTGAGTTTGAGCCCGGAACCCATGCAAAAAAGCTGGGCATGGTGGCATGTGCTTGTAATGCCAGAACTCAGGTGTGGAGGCAGGAAGATCCCTGGGACGGGCAGCCCAGTAGCCCAGCCTAATCGCCAAGCTCCAGGCCAGGGAGAGACCCGGCCTCAAAAATAAAAAGATGGTGGGGAGGCACCCACTGGAGAGATGACTCAGTAATCAAGAGCACTGGCTGCTCTTCTAGGGGACCCTGGTTCAGCTCCCAGCACCCACATGGAGACCAACAACCATCTATGATTCCAGTTCCAGGGCTTCCGATGCCTTCTACTGGCTTTTGTGGGCACTTATACACAGACAAAACACCTATACACATTATTAAAATTTTTAAGTAAGTAAAATTTAAAAAAAAATTAAAAGGTAGGCCATGTCTGTGGATTAATACCCAGGGTCATCTTGTGGCCTGTACTCAGACGCACACATGCATTCACACATGCACACACACACAGAGTGAGATAAAAGAGAGAGCCAAGTATA
The DNA here is from genome assembly GCA_009823505.1 of Rhizomys pruinosus. NCBI lineage: Eukaryota > Metazoa > Chordata > Mammalia > Rodentia > Spalacidae > Rhizomys > Rhizomys pruinosus. The sequence continues at coordinate 416,956 of VZQC01008984.1, read as the reverse complement.
TTGTAATTCTTATAAAATGTTCTCTGGCCAGGCCTTTAATCCCAGCACTCTGAGAGGCAGAAGCAGGTGGATCTCTGTGAGTTCAAGGCCAGCCTGGTCTATAGAGTGAACTCCAGGCCAGCTGGGACTAAAGGGACACCCTGTCTCAAAAAGACCAAAAAAAAAAAAAAATGTTCTCTGAACATATTTGTGAGCTGGATGTGTTGGCACACAGCTGTCATCCCTGTCCTGGGAAGCTGAGACAGGAGGGTCTAGGGTAAGACCAGCCTGGGCTGCAGAGTAAAATACAGTCTCAAAAAAAAAAAAAAAAAGACAAAAGAGGGCCGGAGAGGTGGGTTAGCCATTAAGAGCATGCACTGATCTTGCAGAGGACTTGGATTCAGCCACATGGTGGCTAACAACTGTCCCAGTGCCCTCCCTCACATACACACATATACACATAATTAAAATTTTAAAAATATTTTTTTTAATTTTTTTTTTATTATTTATTTTTGTATGTGTATGAATGTATTGTCTGCATGCAGGTCTGTGCACCCGTGTCGTGCAATGCCGCGGAGGTCAGAAGAGGGTCTCGGATTCCCCTGGAACTGGAGTTCTCCTGGAATTGGAGTTACAGACGGTTCTTAGCCGCCATGTGGGTGCTGGGGATCGAACCCGGGTCCTCTGCAAGAGCGTCGGTGCTCTTAACCGCTAGGCCATCTCTCCAGCCCCTTAAAAATATTTTAAGAGAAAAAAAATCCAACTAGATTTGTGATGTCCTTTGAGAGACACGATCCATTATAAAACACCAACAGTGAGACGTGGCAGCTGGTCAGATTTTCATGGCAGGATTTCAGAGATTTTGTGTGGCATCTCTGAGCTACATGTAATTGCTGTTGGTGGCACAGTACCAGTTTTCCCACACTCCCACCATTCCCTGCCTCCCCTATAATGGAGAAGATGCACCATTTCTGGTTGAAATGAGGGAATGAGGGGGTCACCATTTTCTATGCACATTTGTGGATTCCACTGAGTTCTGTCCTCAGGGCCCCAGGTATGCACACATGCTCGTGCGCGCGTGTGCGCGCGCGCGCGTGCACACACACACACACACACACAATCCTCTGTGGTGGCTGTAGTTGTTGTGACCAGAAGTTGATCCTTCAGCAAGTAACTGAAATTCTTACCACCCTACTTTCTCTCAGCCCCCAACACAACCTTGCCGCCCAATATTAGTATTTGAAAACAGATGTGTGAGTGATAACACATGCCTTTAATCCCAGCACATAGGAATCAGAGGCAGGCAGGCCTCTTTGAATTCCAGGCTAGCTTGGTCTATATAGTGAGTTTCAGATCGGCCAGAGCTACATAGTAAGATTCTGTCTCAAAACAAATACAAGCCAGGCATGGTGAAGCATGCCTTTAGTCCCAGCACTCAGGAGGCAGAGGCAGGTGGATCTCTGTGAGTTCGAGGCCTCCCTGGTCTACATAGTGAGTTCCAAGACAGCTGGAGCTACAGAGAGACCATGTCTCAAAAAGACCTGTAGCACTGCCCTCCAGAAGGAACTGAGGTTTGCAGGGGTGGAGTGGTTGACTGAGTCCCTCAGGCGATAGCAACAAAGCAGAATTTGAATCCAGCACTGGACACAATTCTTTGTGGTTCCTCTGTCTCCCCCACCCAGTGTTTCTTCTATTTTTCTGAGGGTTTTTGGGGTTTTTTTTGCATTTATATCTTTCTCTTTCCATCTCCCTGTCATCCCCTCCCCCCTCCTCCCCCCTTCCTCTCTTCTCTCCTTCCCCTCTCTGTATTTTTCCCCATGGTATCTTAACTCTTTTTCTTTCCCTTGGCCGATATCAGTAAGGGAACAGCAAACTGCTTACTTAACATTAATAAACTCTCATCTCTTGACAAATGGTCCCAAACAGCAGGAACTAACCTGTGGCCTAAGCCTTTTCTCATTCAAAAATGCTTGTCCCATATCAAAACAGTTGGCTCTAGGGGACTGTCAACCACTTACTCATCATTGAATGCCTACTCTATGCAGCACCCTGTGAATGCCTACTGTATGCACATACACTGTCAATAGCTACCATGCTGACATGCTAGAGCACCAAGGAGCTGGCATGCTAGTCAGTGAAGCTGGTGAACGTTAGATGGAAGGCAGTTGATAACATTAAATGTAGGTTCTGTGTGGGTCATACGGTCTGTCAGAATGACTCAGTCTTCTGGTATGTGGCAAACACAGCTACCTACAATGTCAGTGAGTGTCCAGCTATGCAACAGTCAAATTTTAACTTGCAAATGCAGATAGATGAGCAAGGGCTGTCTTAGCTAGACAGATACACTGTGAAAGCACAAGGACCCGAGTTCCATCCTCAGAACCCAGGTGAAAATGCCAGGCACGATGGCCATACTTGTGATCTCAGCACTGGGGAATCAGAGACAAGACTCCCAAGATGCTCATTGGCCAGCCAGCCTGGCCACGTAGGCAAGCTGCAGATGGGTGAGAGACTCTGTCTCAAAGGAAGTTGAGGCCTGTCTGAGGATTGACACCCAAGGGACTGGTTGAAATCTTAAGATGATGTGGAGGAAGGGAGGGGAGCCTGTGGGGTCTCTGAAGGAAAGACAACCCAGGCTGATGGGACAACCAGTGCAAAGGCCCTGAGGCAGGAATGTCATAGCTTTTATGAGAAACACTGTAGCTGCACAATGGGTGGAAGAGAACCAGTGAAGAGAAGAAACAGTGGAGCCAAGGGAGTGACAGGTGTCGTGGGCCAGTGGCCCCATTGATTAGACAGGCTGGGACTGTTCTGAGAGTGGATGGATGGAGAAAGGAGGTCTCGGAAAACAATTAACATCCCAGCATAGTGGCACACACCTTTAATCTCAGTATTCAATGAGGCAGAGGCAGGGAGATCTCTGTGAAATTGAGACCAGACCAGTCTACTTAGGGAGTTCCAGGACAGCTGGGGCTACGGGGAGACCCTGTTTCAAAAAGACCAAAAAAAATTTAAAAATAATAGTAGTCAGGATGTGACATATAACAGGTATAAGTTGGGACCAGCTGCCTCCCTTGGGATCGCTGTCAGATCTTGGCTTTCTGCCTCATAGATAAGGATCTTGGAAACCGGGGAACTCGTTGCTCTCCTGAGCTGAGGATTTTTTTTCTTACATCCTCTCTATTTTTTTTTTTTCTGAATGAGCCAGGCTCAAAAAAAAAAAAAAAATCAGAGCAAGATAAGCCATAAGGCAGAAAGCACCTAAGGATTTCTCTGGGACTTAGCCATTAATTTGCCTGATGAGTATTTATCAAATGCTTGCCAAGTGCCAGGGCCACACTAGGACTCAGTGCATTGCAGATGACTCAGAATCTGCCCCCAGCCTTCAGGCTCTTGAGGACCATTTCTTATCAGCCAAGTGCAACAAGAAATGAGATGAGGAAAACAATGAGAAAACAGTATGTTAGGGTAGCCCAGCTGTACTTCCCACACCCTGTGTGATGTGCTGTGTTCACTTTTCCTGATGAGGCACAAGCATTTACTCATCCCAGATAGACCATGAATGACAGACCAAGGTAGCCATTCAACCCAAGTCCATTTTGGCAAACCGATGAGTTGTTGGGGTTACATACAGGAACATGGACATGACGATGAGTAGTGTTGACCTGACAGAATCTGGAATCACTCCGGAGACAGGCTTCCAGGGACATCTGTGAGGGATCATCTAGCTTAGATCATCCTCAGGCCATGCCTATGAGGGAATATCTTTTTTTTTTTTTTTTTTTTTTTTTTTACAGGGGTTCCCCTTTTTCCCCACTTTCCTTGGAACTCACTCCGTAGACCAGGCTGGCCTTGAACTCACAAAGATCTGCCAGCCTCTGCCTCCCAAGTGCTAGGATTAAAGGCGTGCGCCACCATGCCCAGCTGAAGGAATATCTTAATTAGGTTCATTACGGTAGAAAGACTCATCCACTGTGGGTGGCACTATGCCCTAGGCTGGGATACTGGACAGCATAAAAGAGAGAAAGCACTGCTGGAGACATGGATTGGCATAACAGCACTGACTGCTCTTGCAGAGGACCTGGGTTCAGTTCCCAGCACCCACAACCGTCCATAACTCCAGTTCCAGGGAATCCTGTGCCTTCTTCTACTTCCATGGGTATTTCATGACATGGGTGCACCTACACACATGCAAGCAATACACTCATATACATAAAGTAAAAATAATAAAATAAAAAGAAGAGAGAAAGCAAGCTGAGCACAGGCACTGGCCACTCTCGGCCTCTTGAGTGGATGCAGTATCGCAGCTGCTCCAAGCTCCTGCTGTCCTGACTTCCCACACCATGATGGGCAGTAACATTGAACTGAGCACTAAGTTGCTTTTGTCAAGGTGTTTTTTATCACAGCAACAGGAAAAGAAAGCAAGACACTCCTGTTATAATTGCCTTGTAGTGTGCTGCCAAAAAGAGCTGATGTATTGAGGGCATTGTCCCAGCCGAGAAGCTGGTCCTAAGGATGCTGTCACTCCAAGGGATTCATCCATGGATGAACTCTCTCCTGGATGAACTATGAGAGTTGGCACTAGGGTATAGGAAGCAGATCACCGGAGTTTGTCTCTGAAGGGTTTGCCTTTCCCCTGCCTCTCCTCTGAATAAGCTCAGTTGCTTAAAGCAACAGAAACTCATTCTATCCTAGTTCTGGAAGCCAAAATCCAAGTGTCAGCAGGGTGAATCCTTTCTGCCCTTTTCCCTAGCTTAGGGTAGCTGACACTCTTCCTTCCCTGCCTTTCCATAGCTTTGCCATCTCTGTGTGTTCTGACTGCCCCTTTTTTAAATTTTTTATTTATTTATTTATTTATTTATTTATTTATTTATTTATTTATTTATTATGAATGTATTGCCTGCATGTGTGTAAGTGCACTCGTGTCATGCAATGCCCATGGAGTCAGAAGAAAGTGTCAGATTCCCCTGGAACTGGATTTATAGACAGTTGTTAGCTGCCATGTGGGTGCTGGGAATCAAACCTGGGTCCTCTGCTGACTGCCCCATTACATGAGGATATTAGTCAGAGGCTGAGAGCCCCCACCTCTTCACCTCATAATAACTGCAGAGACTCAGTATAGACTCAGTATAATTCACAGGCTCCGGAACTTCCAACTTAGATATACCTTCATGGGAGACTCCATGAACCCCTAACAGGGCAATGAACATGTGGTTTTGCCTTGCTGGGCCTCAGTTTACCCACTTGGGAGGCTACAAATAATTCACTTGCTTCCTCTTGGGACTCACAAGAAGGTTTCAGTAAGTTTCAGTAGGGCCAAGGTGCCATGTCACTTGGCCAGAACCCCTGAGCCTGGCTAGGGACTGCCACGTGAATAACTGAGTTATAGGGGCTATACTGTCACATAGGGCCTCACTGTTCCTCTATCATGCTCCACCTTGTCTCCATCTGAGCCACCCCATGTGATAGCCTGGAGTATTTCTCTTGCTGGATGCTGCTGGTCCTGGCTCCCAGCACTATATTTAGCCTGTGGAATAGGAATGAGAAGCCCTCAGCTGCCAACCGTGCCAAGAGAAGCACAAAGCCAGTCCTGCCTTCTGTCCCAGCACATTCTGCTGACATTATTATTATTATTATTATTAGTAGTAGTAGTAGTAGTAGTAATTGTCTTTTTGAGACAGGGTCTCCCTGTAGCCCCAGCTGTCCTGGAACTCACTATGGACCAGGCTGGCCTTGAACTCACAGAGATCTATCTGCCTCTGCTTCCCAAGTGCTGGGATTACAGGCATGTGCCACCACACCTGGCCTCTGCTGACTTTATTCTTTCTTCCAGAGCCTTCCAGAAGCAAAGCATTGAATGTAAAGTCTTGGAAGAACAAGAATATGGGCTTGGGTTTTAAACAGGATTTCTTCAGAATCCTGTCTATATCCACGATTAAAACCAACCTTTTGTTTTAAGCATTGGAGTAAAATATACTAACACAAATGCAGTATCTTGTTTTCTTATATTGCTGAAGGTGGAACCAAGGGCCTTATGCCTGTTAGGCCAGTATTCTACCATTGAACCAGCCAAGGTCCTCACTGGGGGATTCTAGGTAGGAGCTCTACCACTGAGCCACACCCCAACCCCTTAATGGGGGATTCTAGGTAGGAGCTCTGCCACTGAGCTACACCCCAGTTTCTTACTGAGAGATTCTAGCCAGGTACTCTACTGCTGAGCCATGCCTCCAGCCCCTCACTAGATGCTAGACAGTGCCTTACCATTGAGCATGCCCCCAGCCACTAACTGGGGAATTCTAAGCAGTCTGTCTACCACTGAACCACACCCCCAGCCTCTCACTGAGGAATTCTAGGCAGCTGCTTTACCTCTGAGCCATGCCCCCAGCTCTTCACTGGGGGATTCTAGGCAGGTACTTCACTGGTGTGCCATGCCCCCAACCCCATATTAACCTTTTATTTTTGAGTCAGGATCTCACTATGTAACCTTGGCTGGCCTGAAACTTGCTATGTAGACCAAGTTGGTATGGAACTCACAGAGACTTGCCTTCCTCTGCCACCCAAGTGCTGGGACTGAAGGCTGTGCCACCTCTCCCAGCTCTCATCTTAACTATTAAGATGAGCTTTCTCATCTTGTCAAACAGAGTTTTCATTAAACCACACATCCTTCCCAACCTTCTCCTTTGTGTCTCTTGGTGTCAGGAAGGTCTGTGCATAGAATCATAGCACATGTGGCCCTTTGTGACTGGCTTCTTCACAGACACACTGCCTTCAAGGTCCATCCATGGGTAGTTTGCGCCTGAATTTCCTTCCTCCTTAAATAAATTTCACCTTGACAAAGACAAGGCAGCTGCAGTGACACATACTGGTAATGACAGCACTCTGGAGGCTGACAAAGGAGCAAGCAATCATCACACATGTTAGTAGGTAGTGCTAATCCAGTATTACTGATGTCCTTAAGAAAAGGGGAAGCTGGGCGTGGTGGCACACGCCTTTAATCCTAGAACTTAGGAGGCAGAGGCAGGCAGATCTTTGTGAGTTCAAGGCCAGCCTGGTCTACAGAGTGAATTCCAGGACAGCTGGGGCTACAGGGAGACCCTGTCTCTAAAAGACAAAAAAAGAAAAAGAAAAGAAAAGAAAAGGGTAAGGGTAAATGGGCCTGGAGAGATGGCGTAGCAGTTAAGAGTGCCGACCGCTCTTGCAGAGGACCCAGGTTCAATCCTCAGCACCCACATGGTGGCTGAGAACTGTCTTTGACTCCAGGGGAATCCAACACCCTCTTCTGACCTCCACAGCATTGCATGACACGGGTGCACAAACCTACATGCAGACAGTACATTCATACACATACAAAAATTAAAAAAAAAAAAGGGGCTGGAGAGATAGCCTAGTGGTTAAGACCACCAACTGCTCTTGTAGAGGACCCAGGTTTGATCCCCAGCACCTACAAGACGGCTAAGAACCGTCTGTAACTCCAATTCCAGGAGAACTCCAGTTCCAGGGGAATCCAAGACCCTCTTCTGACCTCCACGGCATTGCACGACATGGGTGCATGAACCTACATGCAGACAGTACACTCATACACATACAAAAGTAAATAAAATTAAAAAAAAATAAAAATAAAATAAAAAATAAAAACGGGAAGTATGGTTACAGAAATAGGAAGCAGGCTATTGTGGAGATGAAGTCAGATATTGAGGTGCTGCATCTATAAGATAAGGAACACAAGATGGCCAGCAAAATACCAGATGGTAGGAAGAGGCAGGGAGCAGATCCTCTCCTAGCCTTCAGCAGGACCAACTGTGCCCACAACTTGACCTTGGACTTCCATCCTCCAGAACTAAGATAGATTTCTGTTATTTGAGGCACTCAATTTGTAACTTTTGTTACAGCAGCTGCAGGACTAATACACCATAACACCTTCCTGTCAGCAGGGCCTGAGCAGTCCAGTTTCTCCACAGCTTCACCGATGGGGGATGGTATCAGGCTTTCGCATTTTAGTTTTTATCTTACCACACCCATGCTTACTTTTAAAGATGAGCTTTTAAAGCCACATTTGAGAGCCCTCTATTTTCCAAGAGTCACACGGTGATATGGTGATCTGCCACTGAGAGGCTCCACCTGCCATGAGACTGGAGGAGAGTCTTCCCCCAGAACAGAGGTCAGGTGCATGGACTTGGGCATTCAAACTCTACCTCTGACACTCTGAGTCTGGGCTGGTGATTTTGTCTTTCTGAGCCTCTGTTTCATTTGTAAAATGTACACCATGATTACATAGGGCCTCATGAAGATGAGATAAGTGAATGAATATGAGATGTGCTTAGAGGACAGGCATGCTGCAAATATCTCTAAATGCTTATGTAAATCATCCTAACAGCTAGTTCTTCCCTCCCTCCTCCCTCTGTCCCTTCCTTCTCTATCCTCTTCATTTCCCTCCTCTTTTTCTTCTCCTTTCTCTTATTTATCTTCCTCTTCCTTTTATTCTCTTTTTCTTCAAGTTTTCTGTTTTAGGAGTATTTTATTTGTGTACTTCTTCCTCCTGGAGAATTAGCTAGGAGCATCTGGGAGGTTTTGTTATAGTGCGGGAGGAGTTGTTTCTGGGTTTTGTTCTGTTCTGTTTTGTTTTTTGATTCTCACTGAAGCTCCAGGAATGGAGGAGATCCTGGAGGGAAGGGCTTGTGGCTCTTCTATCTACATTGCTGAATCACCAGGCAATTGGATCCTCTAAGGGGAAATGGTGACTGTAGAGAAGTGTGGGAACCAAGGACTCTTTTCTCCATTTCAATGGGTTGTTTATTGGTGATGGTTGCTGTTTTAACTTCTGCTTGTGGACTCAGGTCTCAAAAACCCTCTCAGGAGTCATCTTGGCTCCCAAGTGTCTTGATGATATGGGATAAGAGGGAACTGTGCCCTCTGGTGATCCTTCTAAGATCTTCCCTATCATCTAAGCCTCACCCTCCGTACCCCTCACTGGGCTTCCAGAGAGCCAAGACTCCACAGGTCAAGAACATTTGAGACAGAATCACGAGAGGCCTGGAGCTAATCACACTGATCCACCTGACAGGTCCACATGCATCCCACTCAGGTCTCACATGCTTTCCCTCTTTGCACTCTGCAGAGCAACGATGCCTCAGGGAATACTTGGAACTGGTTGTACTTCATCCCCCTCATCATCATCGGCTCCTTTTTTATGCTGAATCTCGTGCTGGGTGTGCTGTCTGGGTAAGTCTCTGCTACTCCACCTTCCATCCCATTCTTCCTTGAGGACTTCTTTCCTGGATCAGTCAGCCATAGAAAGCCACATACAGTTGCATAGGCCGCGCGCTCCGAGGGGCAGCCAGTGAGGAAGTCCTGATGGGCTTTCTTCTCTGTGTTGGATTTTTGTTTGTCTGTTTTTGCTTTATTTTATGTTATATGAGTGTTTTGCCTGCATGTATGTAAGTGTACCATATGCATGTATTGCCCGCAAAGGCTAAAGAGGGTGTCAGATCCCCTGGAACTAGACTTATGAACAGTTATTAGCAGCCATGTCGGTGCTTAGGAATCCAGTCCAGGTCCTCTGCAAGAGCACCCAGTGTTCTTAAGCATTGAGCCATCTCTCTAGCCACATCTGTTGCTTTATTTATTTACTTATTTATTTATTTATTTATTATTGTTTTATAGAAACAATATTTTGTATTCCTCCTGTTTTCAAAATAATTATGGCATATAGAGCTAGGTATGCTGGCAAATGTCAGACCTCAGCACTCAAGTGGTTGAGACAAAATGATAGTGAGTTCCAGGCCAACCTGGGCTTTTAAACAATAAGAAAAAAAACCTGTCTCAAAAATAAACACATAAAATAAAATAATAAGCTATGAAGCTATGTATGGTGACTCATACCTGTAACCCCAGGATTCAGGAAGTTAGGACAAGTGGATGGCCACAAGATGACTACATCATGGGTCCCAGGCTACAACCTGGGCAACAGAGTGAGACCCTGTCTCAACAACAACAACAACATACAATAAAAAGTATATTTCCTTGGGTCTAGAGAGATAACTCAGGGGTTAAGAGCACTTGCTGCTCTTCCAGGGGACTCATTTGGTTCAAAGCACTCACATTAGAAAGCTCATGACAGCCTTTATCTGTAGCACCAGGGGATCTGAGGCCCAGTCTGTAGGCACCCGCACATAGGTGGCATATTATCACACTCACACACATACACATAAGTAAGAAAAAAGAGGGATAGAAGTACTTGTTCGCCAGGAGTGTCAGGATAAGGAGGGTGGGATGTGCAGCAGTGGTTAGCAGGGCTGGGCTCTGTGCACTTGCTTTTCTTCTTAGGTACGTGGAGATGTTGGCACTATGTGTAGTAACAGAAATCCCCAGCCCTGTAAGATCATCATCTCCTGGAGAACTGGCTTGTGTGTTGAGAACCCCTGCCCTCCTCTAGAAAACACCCAAATACACATAGGCCTTTGAAATTTTTCCTAACAGATTGTAATTTTGTTTTCTTCACTGGGGTGGGGATGACAGGATAATGTGTTTTAGGTCTGTTTTTGAGACAGGTTCTTGTGTAGTCCAGAATGGTCTCAACTAGCCAAGAATGACCTTGAATTTCCCATCCTCCTGCCTTCACCTCCCAGGTACTAGGATAAGAGGCGGGAGCCACCACACCTGGTTAATGCTGTACTGCAGATAGAACCCAGGGATCTGTGCATGTGAAGCAAGCATTCAATCAAATGAGTTCTAGCCCTAGCCCGACCACCCCTGACTTCCTTGTATTTCTGCAGGGAGTTTGCCAAAGAAAGGGAGCGTGTGGAGAACCGGAGGGCTTTTCTGAAGCTGAGAAGACAACAGCAGATTGAACGAGAGCTCAACGGGTACATGGAGTGGATCTCAAAAGCAGGTGAGGTCCTTTCATCCATGGGCCAAGGAGGGACCTCGCAGGCCATAGAGGATGCATGTAATTTGAAGAGGGGGAAGAGGGAGATGATGGGAGGAGAAAGAACTCAATTGCTAGTAGCAGTACTATCCAAAAGAGAGCTGGGTCTGGTGGTGCATACCTGCAACCCTAGCACTTGAGAGGCTGAGACAGGAATATTCTAAGTTTGAGACTAGCCTGGGCTACATAGTGAGACTCTACCAAAAAAGAAAAACCACTCTGCGATGAGGCCATGTTTGCACGTGTGTGTGTGTGTGTGTGTGTGTGTGTGTGTGTGTGTCTTTGAGACAGGGTCTGGCCTCAGACATGCCAAGGATGACCTTAAACTACTGATCCTCCTGCCTTTACTTTCCAAGTGCTAGGATTAGAGGCATGTGCCATCACACCCAGTTTATATGGTACTGGGGATAGTGGTCTCATTTTAAACCACTCATGGGAAAAGGAATGTGTTGCCATCTGAGTGCTTGGTTTCAGGATCCCCACCATAGATACCACAACTAGTCAATGCTCAGGCCTCTTACAATGGACTGTAATTTCTGTGTAACATCCATACTCTTCCACAGACCCTCCATCACCTCTGGATGATTAGTTCCTAGTGCAATGTGGCTGGTATGTTTGGGGTTGCCGTGAAGTATTGTTAGGAAATGATGACAAGAAAGCTATCTGTGCATGTCAAGTACAGATGCATTTTTGTTCAAATATTTCTGATCTGTGGTGCTTCAATCCATGGATACACAGAACCTGTGGAATGGAGAGCTGACCACTTGCTTCATAGAACTGTTAGAGGTTCAGTGAGATAACCTCAGGTAAATCACTTAGAGCAGTAGCTGACACACAGTAGGCATGTGTTTGTCAGGCATCTGGAAACACTCCAGGCTCACCTGCCATGCCGGGCCCTGCCACAGGCTCTGCAAATCCCTGCTTTCAGGTCTGATGTTCTAGTGAGAAACAAAGCAAACCCACCAAATGCTGAGAAGGAAAATAAGCCAAGACTAGGCATGAGAGCACATGCTTGGCATTCCAGCCCTTGGGAGGTGAAGCAGAAAGATTGTGAGTTTGGGGCCAGCCCAGGGTTCACAGTAAGACTATGTCTCAGAAACAGGAAAGAAGGTGAGAGAAAAGGCAAGGTAGCAAACAAGGAATAGCCAAGGTCCAGTGAACAGGGAAGGTGTCCATGAACAAATAATATCTGAGCAGAGACCTGAAGTGAAATGGAGGCTGTGAGGATGCTGAGGGCAGGGGAGGTTAATGAAGAGGAAACAGCAAGTACAAAGGCCCTGGAGCAGGAGCAAAAGGAAACAGAACAGAAGCCGGTATAACTAGAGAAAGTGAGTAAAAAGGAGAGGAAGGGACAGACAAGCAGCAGGGCAGATCAAATGGGGCTTGTAGTTCCCCAGAAGGGTGGGGATGATGAATTCAATTTTGTTACTATAATAAAATACCTGAGGCAGGAGAACTTGATAAAGAAATATACTAAGAAGTGTCTTAATTTTTTTCTTGTAGCTGGCAAAAGCAACTTAAGGGAGAAAGGGTTTAAATTGGCTCACAGTTCCAGAAAGATGCAGTCCATCACAGCAGGGAAGGCATGGTGGTGTGAGCAGGACTTTGGCTGGTCGTACTGCATCCACACTCAGGAAGCAGAGCGAGAACAGGAAATAGAGACAAACTGTAAACCTTCAGGGACAGCCCCAAGTGACTCCCTTCGTCCAGAAGGGCTCTTCCTTATAAATGTTCCACAACTTCCCAAACATCCACCAGCTGGGGACCAAGTGTTCAAGCACATGAGTCTAGAGGAACATTTCTCATTCAACCCCAGCAATGAGTTCACAGTTCTGGAGGTTCAGAGATATAGTGCCTGCATGGCTCAGTCTTGTAGTATCATAGCCCAAGCTGGGGAGAAAGCAGGAGAGGCAAGGGTAGGGTTGCCCTTAACAGCAGCAAGAGAGATCACATCAGCAGACAGGAAGTGGGCTCAGATGGCCTAAACAAACTTCTATAATCTCTTCCCAGGACACACCCCAGGTGGCTCAAGAACCTTCCACTAGACCCTGCCTCTTTGAGGCCATGCCACCACTAACTGTCTCACACTGTGGCACAACTGTGGGGTAAACTACATCTGTATTATTGTCCCTGCCTGTCACACCCATTGCTGGCTGGGGTTGAGATCCAGGAGCCACTGAGATGCTTGGATCTGGCTGGTCAGATTAGACCATTAGCCAGGGAGAGTGGGGGTGGCCAAGGGACCTTTCTCTCCTGATAACCGATCTCCAGAGAGCCTCCAAGGCTGGACCTTAACTGTGTTCTTTTCCCCAGAGGAGGTGATCCTTGCAGAAGATGAGACAGATGTGGAGCAGAGGCACCCCTTTGATGGTAACTGCTAAAAATCCAGGGCAGCTGTTGGTCTCAGGAGGTGGGAGCAGCTGGGGCCTGTGACTTGGTTCAAATGGGGTCTAAAACACCATAATCCCAGCTCTTAGATGGATGAGACAGTAGGATCTGATGTTCAAGGCTAGCCTGGGCTACATGACACCCTGTCTCAAAAGACAAAAAATAAAAATCCTAATTTAGCTTAAGTCAGGAACCGTGTATTCTAGATTGTCTCCTCAGATGTTACAAAGGACTTACAAAGATGTTTGTAAGGACCGATGGATTTTATTGAAGTCTCTAGGATCACAGGGAAATATAGGAGCTGAGATTCTGTCCCAGAATGTTATAAAAAGAGCCCATAGAAATCCCAGTGTTTGGGACTGGAGAGATGGGTCAGCATTTAAGAGCTCTGGCTGCTGTGGTGGAGAACCCAGGTTCAAATCCTAGCACCTACAAGGCAGGTAACAACCATCTATAATTCTAGTTCTAGGGGATCCAACACCCCTTCTGTCCTCCACAGGCATTGCATGACACAGGTGCACTTACATGCATGTAGGCAATACACTCATACACATAAAATTAAAAAAATAAAATAAAATAAAATGAGAAGGAAAAAAAAAAGAATTCCAGCTCCAGACTAGAAGTATAAAATTTGAGTTCTCTGTTTAATCCTCAGCACTACAAAAAAGAAAAAAAAAAAAAAAGGAGGAGGACATGAGGGAGGGCAGCGGAGGGCAGATGCCAGCCAGGTACTGTGTCACCTAGGTATGAAAATGTCTTCATGAAATCTTTTTTGTGGAACTGAGAGGTAGCTCAGCAGTTAAGAGCACTGCTACCCTTGCAGAAGACCCAGGTTCAGTTTCCAGTACCTACATCAGGTGGCTCATAGCTGCTGGTAACACCCACTCCAGGGGATCTGCAGGGACTGCAGTCACATACACAGACACACACATATGCCTAATTTTTATTTGTTCGTTTTTGAGATAAGGTCTTCTTGTAGCCCCAGCTGGTCTGGAACTCACTCTATAGACCAGACTGGCCTCTATCCCATAGATCCACCTGCCTCTGTCTCCCAAGTGCTAGGATTAAAGGCATGTGCCACCATGCCTGGGCCATTCAAATATGATTTTTTAATTAAAAATATTTTGGGTTTTTTTTTTCTTATTTTGAGACGGGGCCTCCCTATAGCCCCAGCTGGCCTGGCACTCCCTGTGTAGACCAGGCTGGCTTCAAACTCACAGAGACCCACCTGCCTCTGGTTTCTGAGTGCTGGAGTTAAAGGTGTGCATCACCACACCCGGCAATTAAAAATAAATCTTTCTTTAAAAACCTACTATTTGTGCAGTAACTCAAAACCATAGTAATTTTAAAATAATGAAGTCTCGGAACAAAACCAAGAATCTCAGATCTTTTATTTGGGAATGGGAAGAGATTCTCTTTGGGAACTCTTTTTTTTTTTTCTCTCTCTCTCTTTTTGAGATAAGGTCTTCCTGTAGCCCAGCTGTCCTGGAACTCCCTGTGTAGACCAGGCTGACCTTGAACTCACAGAGATCCACCTGCCTCTGCCTCCCAAGTGCTGGGATTAAAGGCGTGCACCACCATGCCCAACCCTTGGGAAGTCTTAAATCTCTGTTAGCAGTATGTGTCTGAATTTATTGCCCTGGAAAGCCACTGGAGAACAAGCCTCAGCTCTGAGCAATGCCCAGTAAGCCCCAGCAAGCCCAGCCAGGGCAAGGGGTGGACAGTGCTTCCTTTGGATTTAAAAATAGACCAGAGCTGGGGCTGGAGAGAGGCCTAGCGGTTGAGAGCGCCGACTGCTCTTGCAGAGGACCTGGGTTCGATCCCTAGCACCCACATGGCAGCTGAGAACCGTCTTTAACTCCAGTTCCAGGGGAATCCGATGCCCTCTTCTGACCTCCACGGCATTGCACGACACGGGTGCACAAACCTACAAAGCAGATAGTACATTCATAAACATAAAAAAATAAATAAATAAAAATAAAAAAAAATAGACCAGAGCCATATGTGGTGGCACATGTTTTAAATCCCAACACTTAGGTTCTCTGTGATTTTGAGGGCAGCCTGGTCTACATAGTGAGTTCCAAGCCAGCCAGAGGTACATAGTGAGACCCTGTCTCAAAAGTAAATAAATAGTAAACAGACCAGAGCAAAAATTGTTTCCAAGCCCGGACTTTGGAATCAAGCTGGTCAGGACCAGATTCTTCTCTGGACCCCTGAAAGCAAAGTGACCTTGCCTTCCCCAGTCCTGACTTTTCCATGCATAGTGGGCACGTTGTAGGAGTCAAGCCCACAACAAGCTCTATCTTTACCATCATCCTTGCAGAAAAGGGTAATGTCTTTTTCTCTTGCCATGTTTCCATTGTTGGAGCTTTGCGAAGAGCCACTATAAAGAAAAGCAAGACAGACCTGCTTAATCCCGAGGAGGCTGAGGACCAGATGGCAGACATTGCCTCTGTGGGTGAGTCCCTCTCCCTCCATTGGCCACAGTCCATCACCTGTCACCTGTGAAACAGGAAGCTGGGCATCAGTCTCAAAACTGAATCTTACCCTTGTGCGTGCGTCTTGGGGTTCCCTGATTAGGTGGACAAGAACTGTTCCCACCTTCTTTTTTGGTTTGTTGTTTTGATTTGTTTTGAGATAGGGTCTCACTATGCAGCCCTGGCTGGTGTTGGACTCAAAGAGATCCTCCTGCCTCTGCCTCCCCATGCTGGGACTAAAGGTATATGCACCACCCCACGCAGGTCACTCCTGCTTTCTGTCAACATTATAGAGACTCAACTAAAGGAGTACCATATAGCTCTGTAAATTTTTTTATTGCATCAAACGTTGCAGTTAGATCCAGCACCTGGCAGGGCCCAGGCTCCCGCTCAGCTTGGCTAAATCCATTACAGCTGAGGGTCTCTCTTCTAAATGCTCAACTCCGGAATGTTTCAGATTCCTAGCCAGTACCACATTAGGGCAGATTTCCATATGCATTGCATGATGTCGTGGGTATAGAATCCAAATCTAAACACAGCAACATTCATTTGTTTCATATACAAAGACCTCAAGGACACTTTACAAAATAATTTTATGGGCCATCAAGATGGCTCACCAGGTGAAGTTGCTTGCCACGGAGCCTGACAGTCCATCCCACGGGACCCACATGGTAGAAGGAGAAAACTGACTCCATCAAATTGCCCTCTGACTGCCACACTTACCTGAAAAACATGCAGACATACAATAAATTAAAATATTACTTAAAATAATTTTTTCAGGGCTGGAGAGATGGTTCAGCCAGAGGAGCACTGGCTGCTGCTTTTAGAGCACCTAGGCTCAGTTCCCTGTACCCACATGGCGGCTAACAACTGTCCATAACTCCAGTTGCAGGGGATCCAACACCCTGTTCTGGCCTTTGTGGGCATTGCACACATCTGCACTTACTACATGCAAACAAAACACTTAACACATAAAAATAAATAAAATATAAAAGAATTTTTGCACCAAATAATGTGGACTTTAAACGTTGTCTATACTATGTGTTAGGGGGCACATGCCACAACACTCTTGTGGAGGTCATATCAGAAGATAACTTTGTGGAGTCCTTTCTGACCTTCCACCAAGTACTTTAAGTAAGCCATCTTGCCAGCCCTAGTGTGACAGAGAGGTGGACAGTGTTCCTGAGTGGCTCCAGGGTGTCCTTTGGCCTCCACATGCATGTACACACACGTGTGCCCACACAGACAAGAGCAGGACACTCAAGGTCCTTCTCTGGCCTCCATCCTGGGCCAGGGCCATACGGACTTGGAGACACATGGACCATACCTTGGACAAACATAGGGCATACCTCTGCACATACATGTATGCATACACCATACACACCAGACATTAAAAAACTGAAGTGTAATTTTTAGTGGAAATTTCCACTCACAGTCTTTCAAGTCATTTTTTTCACAAGCTTTATATCCTACAGTTGACTTATGTATTGCTGTATTTCTTTTGTTTTTTAACTGGGCCAAGAGTGGAGTTCTGGGCCTTGTACACGATACGTGAGCACTGCACTCTGCCACTGAGCTGTGACCACCGCCTTTATTTTATTTCATTTTTTTGTGTGTCTTTTTGAAATAGGGTCTCCCTTTAGCCTCAGATGGCCTGAAACTCACTATGTAGACAGCCTGCCCTTGCAATGTCAGAGATCTGCCTGCCTCTGCCTCTCGAGTGCCGGCATTAAAGGCATGCACCACCATGCCCAGCATTTTATTTTATTTTATTTTTTTTAGACTGCATGTGAGATTCTATTACTGAACAGGGTGTAGGACTCAGAACACCGGGAGCCCTCAGGAGTACAGGGCCTGCCACATATCCAGGGAACCACAAGTGGGACTGCATTTGATGCAAGCATTGAGGACTGTGGTAGATAGTTTTAGTGTCGACTTGACACACCTGGGCTGAGAGAGCCTCAACTGGGGAACTCGACCCCTCAATGCCTCCATTGGGCTAGCCTATGGCCACATCTGTGGGGTATTTTCTTGATTGCTGAGTGATGCGGGAGGGCCTAGCTCACTGTGGACAGCAACACCTCTGGGCAGGTTGTTGTGTGTTGTATAAGAAAGCAGGTTGAACATGGGCCAAAGGAGCAAGCCAGTAAGCAGTGTTCCTCTGTGGCCTGTGCTTCAGCTCCTACTTCCAGGTTCCTGCCCTGAGTTCCTACCTTGAGCTCCCTAAGTGATGAACTGTGACCCAGGAGATGCAAGATGAATAAACCCTTTCCTCCCCAAGCTGGTATTGGTCAGAGTCTTTTGTCATAGCAATTAAAAGGAAACCAGAACAGAAATTGGTACTAGAGAGTGGGCTATTGCTGTGACAGACCTTGGTGTTCTGGGGAGGATTGTAGAAGTGTTTGGAACTTTGGGCTGGAAAAGCTATTGAGTGCTTAGAGTTTGTTGCTGTAGAGCTTGGAACAGTTATGTTGGAAGAGTTGTAGACCATGGAGGCCAGGCGTGTGAAGCTTCAAAGGGAAGCAGAGATCATCAAGGCTGTTTGTATGATATTTCTGAATTGAGAATCTGTGGGTTCTGGTCCACTGAGGCTGAAGAATCAGCTATAAGTAACAAGAGACCAGAACCTGAAGTGAAACCTTTGTTTTACTGGGAAAGCTGGGGCTGAAAAATCGGCTGTAAGTAACAAGAGACAGCATCACTGTGGTGAAATCTGGGAAAAATTTCCTCAGGGTCAGCACACAGAAACTGGGTCCAGAGGGGGCCTGAGCCTCCATTTCAGGCCGGAAGCAGGACTTAGTATGTATAAGCATCTCCTATATGTTTCTGGTGTTGAAAGTGTGAAGGGGTCACAGAGAGAAGCTGAGGCTTGTCACTGTGAGAGGCCAGGAAAGGCCATTGGTGAAAGTGCAGCCTCGGTTGCAGTGAAGACCCCAGTTTTTTGAAGCTGCCAGGACCATGGGACAACCACCAAGGGCAGCAGCAGGTGTGGAATGAACCCGGCCTGCACCTGCGAGATGAGCTGTGTATGCTGTGGGTGGCAGAGTCAGAGAAGTGGAGCTGCTAAAACCCTTTGGAGCTCAAAATATCATGAGTGAATCCCAGATGTCCAGCCTTGAGCTACTTTGCTGGACTTGGGTTTTGCTTAGGTGTGCCTGATTCTTTTCTTTGAAATAAGACAGTACTTGCTTGGGATTTTAGAGGAGCCCACAGTTAAGAGACTTTTTGTTTGTTTTTGGTCTTTTTCAGACAAGGTCTCCCTCTAGCCCCAGCTGTCCTGGAACTCACTATGTAGCCTAGGCTGGCCTTGAACTCACAAAGATCCACTTGCCTCTGCCTCCCAAGTGCTAGGATTAAAGGCGTGAGCCACCATGCCCGGCGGTAGTGCACACCTTTTATCCTAGCACTTGAGAGGCAGAGGCAGGCAGATCTCTGTGAGTTCAAAGCCAGCCTGGTCTACATAGTGAGTTCCAGGACAGCTGGAGCTACAGGGAGACCCTGTCTCAAAAAAGCCCCCCCCCAAAAAAGATTGTGAACTTTTAAGTGTTTGGATTTTTTAAGGACTGTGGGGCTTTTAAGGTTGTATTGTCTTATGTTGTGATATTAATGTTAACATCATATCTTGGGGACAAGAAATGGAAAGGTTGTAGTTTAATAGTGATGTGTTTTATGTGTCAAGTCAACAAAGGGTCAATTGTGCTGGATAGATTTAGTGTCAACTTGACATACCTGGGTTGAAGGAGCCTCAATTGGGGAATTTCCTCCATTGGACTGGCCCATGGACATGTCTGTGGGGTATTTTCTTCATTGTTGAGTGATATGGGAGGGCCCAGGCACTCTGGGCAGTGCCACCTCTGGGCAGGTTATTCTGTACTGTATAAGAAAGCAAGCTGGGCGTGGTGGCGCATGCCTTTAATCCTAGCACTCGGGAGGCAGAGGCAGGCGGATCTTTGTGAGTTCAAGGCCAGCCTGGTCTACAGAGTGAGTTCCAGGACAGCTGGGAGCTACAGGGAGACCCTGTCTCGAAAAGACCAAAAAAAGAAAGCAGATTGAGCACGGACCAGGGGAGCAAGCCAGTAAGCAGCATTCCTCCATGGCCTGTGCTTTAGCTCCTGCCTCCAGGTTCTTGCCCTGAGTTTAGAGTAGAAACCTTTTAACTTTTAAGGTAGAACTTTTAAGGTAGAAACCTTGGGCTCCCTAAGCGATGAACCATGTGACCGGGAGATGCAAGAATAATAAACCTTTCCCTCCCCAAGTTGGTACTGGTCAGAATCTTTTGCCACAACAATTGAAAGCAAACTAGGATAGGTCCCTAAGTGCTCAGCAGCCAATAAAAACAGTACCATAAAAAAACCAAGATGTATGCCTATCAAAATAGAATAAAACAAAAAAGTGGAACCAGTGAGATGGCTCAGTGCATAAAGGTTCTTGCCTGAAACCTGAGTTCAATCCCAGGACCCTTACTGAAAGTTGTCTTCTTATCTATCTCACATGTGTACCATGACATGAACGCCTACACACACACACACACACACACACACACACACACACACACACGCACACACGCACAAAGCGTAAACAAATGTAATTTTTTTAAAAAAGTTGGCATCCAAAAAAAAAGTTGGCAAAAAAGAACCAGATGTGATAGGCTAGCCTTTAATACCAGTAGGTATTAAAGGTATCAAGAGGCAGAGGCTGGTGGATCTCTTTGAATTCAAGGCCAGCCTTTTCTACATAGCAAGTTCCAGGCTAGCTAGAACTGAAAATAAAGGGGGGGGGGGATGGTTTGGAGTAAAAATAGAGGCCGCCAGACCAAACGGACTGAATATGCAAAGCAGTCCTGACCTGCTGGAAGTAGAGACCTGACACGCACACTGATGAAGAGATGGAAGGAGAGATGGTAGTCGTGCAAGAAAACTGGGTTTACACTAGAATTAAACACATAAATGAAAACAAGCTTTAACGTACCATTACAAACTTCCTTAATTGGGGAAGGAAATGAAATTGGTTGTGGGCAGCAGCCGGGGTGGGAGGACCCATGAGCATCCGGGTCCTGGGTAAGTTTATGAATGGGCATTCTGTTACCCAAGTGCAGGATCACAGAATGAAGAGCAAGAGTCATTCATATGTTTGATCCTGCAATTATCCCCGAGGCAGTCCGCCCCTAGTATGTGGGGAGTGATTGTGAGTTGCACAGCAGGTTTCCTTGTGAGAGAGGCAGACGCCATCTCGAAGAGCTGACGCCATCTCGAAGAGCTGCAGAACAGGGCTGTGAGGCAGCCACCCTTGGGGGACAGAGAGCTCTTGGAGAGGGTGAGGCCAAGATGGGTGAGACCAGAAAGGCACCTGGTCCCTTGCTCCTTCCAAAGTCAAGCCTTCCCAGTTTAGCCTTTGTGTTAACCAGCGAATGTCACCTTTTATAAATTCTTTCTGGTATCACCCAGCATTTAGTTTTCAGTGTCACCTTCTCCAAGAATCTTCCCCTGACCACACTCCACTCTCTAAAAGTGGGTCGTGTCTGGGGTTCTTTATAACTTTATTTACTCTTTTGCATTTATTTGCATAAATCTTTGTGGGTTTTGTTTGTGCTTTAATTTTTTTTTTCAATTGCATTATTGCACAGAAGGAGGTCATGCATACAGTGAGTGCAGAGGTCAGAGGACAAACTGCAGGCACCAATACTCTCTACCATGTGGGTCCTGGGGATTAAACTGGTTAGGCATAGTGGCAGTCATCTTTGCCCTCTGAGCCAGTTTGCCCTTTTGTTTTACTATGAATTTGTATGTGAATGTGTTTGCAGGTTCCTGTCTGTGTGGGCACACGTGTGTGTACATGCATGTGGAGGCCAGAGGACACCCTGGAGCCACTCAGGAACACTGTCCACCTCTCTGAGGCAAGGCCTATCACTGGCCTGGCGCTCACCACTTAGGCTGGACTGGTGGCCAGCCAGCTCCAGCAAGTCTCCCATCTCTCCCTCCCTGGCACTGGGGTTACAAAGTGCTCCAATACTTCTGTCATTTCTACCGGGGTTCTGGGAGTTGAACTGAGGTCTTTTGCTTGCCAGGCAAGCACTTTCCTGACTAGCCATCCCCCAGCCCACTTCTGTTTCATGTCTGTTCTCATCGTTGGGTGGCAGCTTTCACATGGGTGCGAACTCTGCCTCTGTCTTGTCTCCACTTTGGTGCCTAATGGAGCAGCACCCATGAACACTTCCCAGTGACCCCAGGCAGAGCACCCCTAATCTGAAATTCCTAGTGCACCATGCCCCAAAATGTCAAAACTTTGCACATGGGCACATCACCACAGGTGGGAGGTCCACACTGGTCACTTGGGAACACCGAAGGAGCCCTGGGTTCTGTTGCTTCAACCTGGAGGCCTTCAGAGCATACAGGATCCCTTCCAGCCCCAGACCAGAGTCCCTGCCCCATCTTGCCCTCTACTGGGATCCTTGAAGCATGAGCCATGGCCTGGAGTTGACAGTGGCTATGATCACAGCACCATCAGCCTTCCCATCATTATCCTGAGCTCCCTTAGGTAATGTACACTCCTTGATTTTCAGGGACACAGCTGAAACTTCTGGAAAGTTCTACTCCTGCCAAGCCAGGTGGTTCCCTCAGGCCAGAGGTCTTGCTGGGGAGACAGGTGGATCTTGGGGTGGCCCAATTTTCATCCGGACTGCCTGTCAGTCTGGTTCCTCCCTGAGGATTGCTCCAGTCTTACCTATCCATCCTTTCCCCGGCAGGGTCTCCCTTCGCCCGAGCCAGCATTAAAAGTGCCAAGCTGGAAAACTCAACTTTTTTTCACAAAAAGGAAAGGAGGATGCGTTTCTACATCCGCCGAATGGTCAAAACTCAGGCCTTCTATTGGACCGTGCTCAGTCTGGTAGCCCTCAACACGCTGTGCGTAGCCATTGTCCACTACAACCAGCCCGAATGGCTCTCAGACTTCCTCTGTGAGTACTGTTCCTAGCCTACCACCTCCCCAGCCTGCTGCTGGCTTCTTGCCCTTGGTACTCACAGAACTGCCCCTGCCTCTTGCCAGACGCCACACAGTTGCTGCCAGTCAGATCAGTGACACTACAGTGATTGACCTGAGGCAACTGAGGGGACAAAGACAAAATGATTATTTAGCTCACAGTTTGTTAGGGTCCAGGGCATGACACCTGCATCTGCTTAGCTCTGGGGAGAACCTCAAGGTGAGTGAAGTAGCAATTGTGGGAGCGCATGCTGGACCCATGATCCATCACACTTGAAGCCAGGAAGCAGAAAAAGGCAGGCAGAGACCAAAAAGAAAGACAGAGAGGAGCTAGTAAGATGGCTCAGTAGGTAATGGCACTTGATGGTAAGCCTGGTGACCCAGGTTGGGTCTCACGAGGTGAAAGGAGAGAACATACTCCTGAAAGCTGCCCTCTGACCTCCACAGGTATACAGGTACACACACACACATACACACACACACACACACACACACACACACACACATATCACACCACACACCACACATGAGGGAGGAGGAGGAGAAGAAAAATAAAGGAGGAGGAGGAGGAAAAGGAGGAATACAAAAGACAGGGACATGGAGATAGAGAGGAGAGAAAGACAGAAAGAAAAATGGAGAGACACAGGCAGAGAGATGGGCATAGACTGAGATGCAGAAAGATAAAAGCGGACAGAGGACACATTGACCTGGCACTCCCCTCCAGCCTCACGCCAGCTCTCACTGCCACACTCTCCAGTCCAGTTTTCCAACACACGAAACTTTGGGAGACACAAAACATATCCAGCCCTAGCCCAGCCCATCCTTCTCACAGGACTGAGAGTGTGGCATTGGAAGTCAGGCTACTGCTTCTAAGAGGGATGGGGATGTGAAGTGGGAATGGAGGAGACAGACAAAGGCCACAGGAGAGACACATGGACAGTAGCACATATTTGGCCCCAAAAGCACTGCTCAGAATGTCATATAATATAATATAATATAATATAATATAATATAATATAATATAATAAATGGAAGAGATGGCAACCTTACATAAACTAGGAGTGCCCTGCCTACTGCCCGTGTTTTGTCTTTTTTTCCCAGGTGCTGGGGATAGATCCCAGGATTTTACACATGCTACATAAGCACTCTACCACTGAGCCATGCCCCCAGCTCTCACTGGAGAAGTCTAGGCTACTATCTACTACTGAGCCAATGCTGCAGCCCCCAACTGGGGGATTCTCAGCTAGCATTTGCTACTGAGCCATGCTGGCAGCCACCCTCATTGGGGAAGTCTAGTGTCTTCCATTGCAGCCACCCTCACTGGGAGATTGTAGTGTCTACCACTGAGCCATGCCCAGACCCTCACTTAGTGTTTCTAGGCAGGGGCTCTACCACTGAGCCATGCCCAGACCCTCACTTAGTGTTTCTAGGCAGGGGCTCTACCACTGAGCCATGCCCAGCCCCTCACTTAGTGTTTCTAGGCAGGGGCTCTACCACTGAGCCATGCCCAGCCCCTCACTTAGTGTTTCTAGGCAGGGGCTCTACCACTGAGCCATGCCCAGCCCCTCACTTAGTGTTTCTAGGCAGGGGCTCTACCACTGAGCCATGCCCAGGCCTTCACTTAGTGTTTCTAGGCAGGGGCTCTACCACTGAGCCATGCCCAGACCCTCACTTAGTGTTTCTAGGCAGGGGCTCTACCAATGAGCCGTATCCCCAGCCTTCTTACTTCTGACTCCCACTCCCCTCTTGATTCAAACTTCTATTTGTCTCCTCTCTTCCTGCTGTTTTTGCCTTCCTTCTGTCTGGCACTCATTTCTAAAATATCCTTCTAACAAATATGAGAGCATCTTGCTTTGTCAGTGGATTCCAATATCCTCAAGGCTTTGTCTTCTGGGCCTCTTCCCAAGTTCCAGGATTTGCATGAGATAGTATGAAAACTGAGGTCAGCTGGTGGTGAGAAGTGCTAGAAGGTTGGAGTCTCTGACCAGGACTAAAAAAGTAAAGAGCTCTGAGGAATTAACAAAAGAGGATATGGGTAATGAGAGGGGCAAGTAGATAGCATTGATCTCCCATTGGAACCCCAAGTAAGAATTACTCAAATCTTATTGGACCACTGCTACCTACTCCTGCCCTGACTGCCCTCCCAACCTAATTCAGATAGTGTCCTTGGTCAGCCATAAGGAGGGACAGTCAAGTATTTGACCTAGAAAGGCTCTAGATTCTAGTACAAGTGACTGTCTCTTCATAACGCTTGTGGTCCCCAGTCCTATTGGCTGACCCCCAAGACACCCCAAGGAGACTGTTCTTCCGAGCCTCCCAACCTGCTTCCAGGCTGCATAATTGCATTTGGTCCCCCTGGATCCGTGTAAATGAGGACTCTTCTCATGACTTCTTCTCAAAGACTATTTTTAATATCCTATTTTCTCTCTGCTAATCACCTTCAATCTGTCCTGTTTTAGGAAACAGGGTTGGCCCTTCCTACTGGAGGCCTTCAGTCTATAGACATCTTTGAGATAGCTCCATTTTCAATTAGCTTTTCCCAGGTCACACAGCTTGTTAGGGATGAAGACAAGATTTGAACCTAGGCACATGGATTCCAAAGTCCAAGCTATGTGTGATGACAGAGTCCTCACCCTTGGCATATGACCTTGAATTCTCACCATGTGACCTTGGGCAAGTCCTGACCATCATCATTGATCAAAGACATCTTCAGTTCTAAGTTTCTTCAGTGGAACAAGGTAGCTGTCTAAACCTGGGTGTTCTAAATCTGAAATGTGCTTGTGTCAACAAAGAGCACACCTTGATCAATGAGGTGTGCCAGAGTCTCCAAGGCTCAGGGTCTTTGTCTGTATTTGGGTGGAAGTTCAGTCAAATGGTCTGAGGACTCTTCCATTAGATTCCCTCCAGTGGGGGTTCTATGTGTGATGAGCTCCCATGGTAACCAGGAAGCAAGCATCTCAGAGGCTTCTGTCCTCCCAGAGTCACCTTTGCTGCCTCTCAGAGGTATCAGATATTGTAGACAGATCTTCTTTCTTGACAGTTCAATGCTAGAAACCCAAGAATTTCCCTCAGAAATGAGAAGAACCTACAAATAAAAGGAAGTTTTGAAGAGAAATTGGTTTAAGGGATTTTGACCATCGGTTCATGCCACCTCTTTAAAGCAAGACCAGGCTAGGAGTCTCAACTCATCTTAGCCCATCCATGCTACTATAATAAAATACCTGAGGCTGGGTGATTTAGTAAGAACAGACATTTCTTTTCTCATATTCCTGGAGGCTGGGGGTGGGGGTCTAAGTGTGGTATGTAGCAGGTTTGGTTGTCTGATGGAAAGCTAATGTCTGCCATCAATGCTACCCCCTCTAGAAGGGGAAGAACACCACATCTTCACTTCCAGGAGGGCAGAAGGTGAACTCCCTACATCAAGCTCCTTTATAGATATATCTAATGTTGTTAAGGGCCCTAGGGCTTAGCACCTCTTTGTACTTCTTACACTGCTATGACACTATAGCTTCTGATCCCTTGGGGACATGCACATTTCAGATCTTGGCGACCTTCCAAGTTAGTGATGGAGCCATAATTATGAAGTTCATGGAAGTTAGTTTGAACTCTCTCTTTCCTTTCTTTACGTTTCTTTTGCTCAGAAACCCTTCCTATCTTTTCCCTATATATTAGGTGACAACTTCTGTACATTTTATTTTTGCTTGCAGTCCTGGGGTGGAGCCCAGAGTTTATGCATGCTAGGCAGGTGCTCCACTCCTCAGCCATGACCCAGCCCCTAACTGGGGGATTCTTAGCAGAGGCTCTGCCACACAGCCTCACTCAGCCCTTTATTGGCAGATTCTAGGCAGGTATTCTACACTTAGCCAGCTGCCAACCCAGTTAGTCACTTACTAAATGTAATAAGCTACACAAAGATTCATTGGTCAACACAAAGCTAGGTCTATTGCCATATCCTACACCTAGCTTTCCTCATCAAGCCAGGGTAAAAACTATGTGATTGGTACCCACTGGACTTTCTCACTCCTTTTAAAACTGACCAGAAATTAGTTGATTTGTTGGTTAGTTTTAAGGCAGAAGACAAATGGCAGTCTCTTTCAAAGAAGAAAAACCAAAGCCCATGGAAAAGAAGCCTTTTGTGGCCTTTGGCCATGACTGGCAGAGAACTGCCTCTCCTCACCTGCTAGGCCAGACATGGGGCACCTCACTGCTGACCTGACCTTCCCACAGCCGGCCTGACCTTCCCACAGCCGGCCTGACCTTCCCACAGCCAGCCTGACCTTCCCACAGCCGGCCTGACCTTCCCACAGCCGGCCTGACCTTCCCACAGCCGGCCTGACCTTCCCACAGCCGGCCTGACTCCACTTCTTCCTTCTCCTTCCAGACTATGCAGAATTCATTTTCTTAGGACTCTTTATGTCCGAAATGTTTATAAAAATGTACGGGCTCGGGACACGGCCTTATTTCCACTCCTCCTTCAACTGCTTTGACTGTGGGGTAAGTGCTGCAGCTTCGCAGGTCCCCGTGCTGTTTCTGCCGTCAGTGGCCCATGTATACCTAAAGACTTCATCCAGGTGTGTAGGGAGCCCAACATGTTGGATCATACCTGCAATCCCAGTACTTGGGAAGCTAAGGCAGGATTATGAGTTCAAGGGTAGCCAGGTCTACCTAATGAGACACTGTCTCAAATAAAAAGGAAGGCCACGAGCAGGTAAGGTAACCCCTGGATGTGAGAGACTGAGATGAACAGGGGCAGAAAGGGATATGCTCCTGGGATGCCCAGCCACTGGGGACACTTTAGGCTCTCTTAGGAAAGCAGAGGTAGAGGACCCAGAAATCCACCATGAGTATTTACAGATGGAACTGATTTTTTTTTTTTTGTCTTTTTGAAACAGGGTTTCCCTGTAGCCCCAGCTGGCCTGGAAATCACTATGTAGGCCAGGCTGGCCTTGAACTTACGGAGACACAGAGATTCCCCTGCCTCTGCCTCCCAAGCGCTGGGACTAAATTCATTTTTTTTTTTAATCAAAAGCCAGACATGGTGGCACATACCTTTAATCCCAGCAATGTAAGGTAGAAACAGAAGGATCAGAGGTTCAAGTCCAGTTTGGGATCCAAGCTCAGGGCCAGTTTAGGTTACATAGTGAATTCAAGGCCAACCTGGGCGATGTAAGACTTTATTTAAGGCCGGGCGTGGTGGCACATGCCTTTGATCCCAGCACTCAGGATGCAGGGGTAGGTGGATCTCTCTGAGTTCAAGGTCAGCCTGGTCTACATAGCGAGTTCGCAGGGGTAGGTGGATCTCTCTGAGTTCAAGGCCAGCCTGTTCTACATAGTGAGTTCGCAGGGGTAGGTGGATCTCTCTGAGTTCAAGGCCAGCCTGTTCTACATAGTGAGTTCCAGGGCAGCTGGGGCTATAGGGAGACCCTGCCTCAAAAAGACCAAAAAGAAAATCTCGGGCCAAGAAGATGGTTCATCAAGTGACGGCATCCAAAATCTAAGGCATTTGCTGTTAAACTGGACAACCTGAGTTCAATCCCCAGGACCTACATGGTAGAAGGAGAGAGCTGACTCCTGCAGGTTGTCCTCTAAGCTCCACATGCAGGCTGTGGTGTACACACACACACACACACACACACACACACACACCATATTCATAATACAAATAAATAATAAAATAAAATTTTGAAATAAGTAAATAAGAGAGAAGTGGGGGGGGGCGAGCCTTGAAGGAAACTAGACACCAAAGGTTACCTAATTCCTAACTTGACAGGAAGCAGATCAGGGGTCACCAGCACTAGAGGTCAGGAAGGGAAGGGACTGCTGATGGGTGGGGAATCCTCCAAGACTGAAGTTGATCTGGGATTGGCTAGATGACAGCACTGTGACACTGAGCTAATATACTAAAAGGGTTAATTTTGCATTGCATGAGTTTCATATGAACTCTGTGTGTGTGTGTGTGTGTGTGTGTGTGTGTGTGTGTGTGTGTGTGTGTGTTCTGGGTGAGTTTTTGTTTCTTTGCTTCATTTTGTTTGGTTGGTTTAATTTTGAATTAGTGCTGCTCTCGGTAGCCCAGGCTGGCCTCCAGCTCTCGGTGATCCTCCTGCATCAGCCTCCCAAGTGCTGGGATGACAGGCACGCGCCACCAGCATGTGCGAGCTTTTAATAACTAAAAAAGAGGAGAGAAAAGATGAACATTAGACTAGTAGTAACTGTGACAAATACCTGACAGAAACAACTTAAAGGAAAAGAAGTTCTTTTGACCCCCTCCTTTCAGAGGGTCTCAGCCCACCCTGGCTGGAAAGCCTGGCAGAGCTCAAAGTGAAGGAGAACTCTGCCCTCGCCCCTAGTGACCTCCTTTCCAGCCAGGCCCCACATCTTAAGGCTCCACAGCCTTATTAAGCAGCCTAAGCTGAGGACAGTTCATTAAAACACAAGCATGTAAGGACCTTCCAGATATGACGCTCCCAGCCTCTAGGGCACAGGACCTGGCAGGGTTTCCATTCTGTGGTTCATGCTCTGGGAAGGTGTGTGAATGCTAGGGCTCCATCTGACCTTGACCTTGAGACTGAGTTCCCTGCTCCAGGTCATCATCGGGAGCATCTTTGAAGTCATCTGGGCTGTCATAAAACCTGGCACATCTTTTGGAATCAGCGTGTTAAGAGCTCTCAGGTTATTGCGTATTTTCAAAGTCACAAAGTAAGTTTCTGAGGTTCCTTAGCATCCTGCAAGGGTAAGGAGGGAGGACAGCCTGCCAACATGTTCACCCCTGGCCTGACTCCATGCCTGGCCTCTGTCGGCAGGTACTGGGCATCTCTCCGAAACCTGGTGGTCTCTCTTCTCAACTCCATGAAGTCCATCATAAGTCTGTTGTTCCTCCTCTTCCTGTTCATTGTAGTCTTCGCCCTCTTGGGAATGCAGCTGTTTGGTGGCCAGTAAGTACTATGTGAGATGTCTGACTTCTCACCCAGAACCCCAACTCAGCCTCCATGGACCCACACTGACCTCCATCACTTGGCTTGCCCTCTTCAGGACACGGGTGCCCACTGTGGTCATCCAGGGTGGCAGGCCCCTGGGTACCACCCGTGGTATCTTCGTAGGGAACAAAGATGGTCCTGATGTCACCATGGAAACCAGGTGCTGAGCCAAGCCCTCAGAGCAGGCAGAGGGCGGGGACTAACATGAAATGTCCTTTCCATCCACAGGTTTAATTTTGATGAAGGAACTCCTCCCACCAACTTTGACACTTTCCCAGCAGCAATAATGACCGTGTTTCAGGTATGAGCTTCCCTAGACCCATGATGCCACAGTGCCAGGATGCATGATGCATGGCCCCAGCCAAGACGCAGGGCCTCTAGAAGTGCACAGAGGGGTCTGCCTGCCCTCTGGTGTCCAACTATAGGGTCTGCTTAGCATCCCAGGAGCCTCTCAGATTCTTTCTGTCTTTCCCCTTCCCTCACTGTTGTAAAATGCTGGATTTATTATTACTGGGTTTATAGGTAAGTGTAGAGCAATTGCCTGTATGTGCAAGGCCCTGGTTCTAGCCCCAGCATACACACACACACACACACACACACACACACACACACACACACCATACACACATTTTTCTATTTAGCTTTCTGTATCTGTGATAAAACACTCTGACCAAAACCAACTTGGGGAGGAAATAGTGTATTTGTCTTACATGGCCCAATCACAGTTTATCATGAAGGGAAACCAAAGCAGGAACTCGGGGCTGGAACCTGGAGGCAGGAACTGAAGCACAGGCCACAGAGGAACACTGCTTACTGGCTTGGTCCTCTGGCCTGAGCTCAGCCTGTTTCCTGTAGAACCCAGGAGCACCTGCCCAGGGCTGGCATCACTCACAGTGGGCTGGGCCCTCCCCCTTCATTCAAGCATCAAGAAAATACCTCACAGACATGCCCACAGGACAGTCCAACATAGGTACCAATCCAGTGGAGGTTCTCTCTTCCCAGATGTGTCAAGTTGACAACCGAGGCTACCCAGCACATACATGTACACACATACACACATGTCATGTATAAACACCCATATATACATGTGTATACATATACACAGTGCTAATTTAGAATGTGGGTTTTATTAACAAATAGAAAGAGGCCAAGAGGTCAGCAGATAAATGTTACTGGAAAGATACTTTGTCTGAGCTAATGAGATGGCTCAGTGAGTAAGAGCATTGGTGGTGGGGACCTGAGTTCAAATCCTCAGCACCTACATAAACAGCTTGGCATAGCTATGCATTCCTATAACTCCAGCATTGGGGAATGGAGACAGGTGTATCCTGAGAGCTCACTAGTCAGCCAATGTAGAAAAAACAGTGAGTTTCAGGTTCAGTGAGAGACCCCATCCCAAAGGAATAAGGCAGAGTGCTATAGAGGAAGACACAGCATTCTCCTCTTGCCTCCACATGTTTTGAACATGGGTACACATTGTCTGCACACTCACAGACATGTGCCACACCTACCACACAACACACAGAGGGAAGGAGAATAGCTAGTTTGTCACTTACACATCCCAGGAGCATAGTGTGTCACCCAGGGCCACATGGGGAAGCACTGGGGACAGTGAGGATGCAGAAAAGCAAGAAACAGAGGTGGACAGGAGCCTTGATTGTGATTTTCTTGGGAAAGAACAGGTGGGGCAGGGTGGACAGGCATTAGATTGGCCAGTTTCGATTACTTCTGCCAGCTCTGAGTATCTGTATCTTCCTGTCCACCTAATGAAGCCCTAATGAAGCAGGTGAGGCACTGGCTGGTTTACAGCCAGTGATCCACACTATCTCTGAGAATTACCTTCCTAGGGCAGGGCCGTTCCCCAGAGTCTACAAAGTATGAACTATATAAGCATCAGAATAGAGCAGGTAGCTGGGCATCCCAGAGGTGAGGCAGGAGGATCAGAAGCTCAAGGTCATCATCAGTGCCTCGTGAGTTTGGGGTCAGCCTGTGCTACATGAGACATTGTTTCAGAGAGAGAGAACACCCAGGTGATGGTACCTGTAATCTCAGCACTCAGGAGGCTGAGGCAGGAAAATCTCCAGTTCCAGGCCAGGCTGGGCTACACAGTCCCAAACATAACAAACAAAAAGGGCGAAAGAATGAGTAATACCTGTCTCTAAAAATGGAGTCACTCTAGTCTATTCTATGCAAGGAGACTACCCTAGTAGTCAGGCCAACCAACTTCAGTGCCCATTCGGGCACCTGCTCTGAGGTTTGGCAACCATTCCAGCTGGGGTTTCCAGACACTTTCCAGTTTATTGTTTCTTTGCAGGAGACAGAATGTATAGAAAATGTGACATCTGTCTGTCCTTTTGGGGAGGCAGTTTCTAAATAAGATCCTACACAGGGGCTTGGAGAACAGTGGTGAAGCAGTCCTGAGCCCCAGAAGGGATGAGTGACAAGACCAAGCATATCCCACATGTCATCGACTCCAAGGGGGATTCACCCCCCATCCAAGGACACATGATATTATCTGTAGACACTGTGGCTGTCACAGCTGGAGGAAGTGTGTGGCTGTGACACTGGTATCTGGTGGGCAGAGGCCAGGAATGCTCAAAACCCCATAGGATACAGGGTTCCCTACACACACACACACACACACACACACACACACACACACACACACACACGTTGGAGCTGGAGAAATGGGTCAGCGGTTAAGAGCATGTACCACTCTTCCAGAGGACCTGAGTTCAGTTCTCAGTACCCATGTCAGGTAGCTCACAACTGCCTGTAACTCCAGCTCCAGGGGTTCTGGCATGTCTGCCATGTGAGGGTACTGGCACACATGTGGACATACCCACACACAGACACATACAATATAATTAAAAATAAAACTAAGAAAAGAAAAAAAGGGATTTTTTTGTTTGTTTATTCTTGTCTTTTTGAGGCAGGGTCTCCCTTTAATCCCAGCTGGCCTGGAGCTCACTATGTAGACCAGGCTGGCCTTGAACTCCCAGAGATCCACCTGCCTCTGCCTCCCGAGTGCTGGGATTAAAGGAGTGTGCCACCACACCTGGCTAAAAAAAAGTTTAAAAAAAAAAAAAGACACTTGTGGCTAGAGAGACAGCTCAGGGGTTAAGAGCATTGGCTGCTCTTGCAGAGGACCCCGGTGTGATTCCCGATTCCTAGCACCCACATGGCAGCTAACAGCTGTCTATTCTAGTTCTAGGAGAATCTGATGCCCTCTTCTGACTGGCACTGCATGACATGGTACACTTACATACATGCAGGCAATACACACACATAAAATAAAAAAAAGACACTTAACGGTTGTATATAGGACTGTAGTGTAGTGGTAGATAACCCAGCTCCAGTTAAAGCCACTCCAAAGCCCCAGGAGAGGACTGAGCCCTGCTGTTCCGTGTCCAACCTTGCTCCATAAATTGCCCTTTGTCTGTCTGCGTTTTTGTTACATGGTCTCATAGCCCAAGCTAGCCTCAAACGTGCTATGTAGCTGAGGCTGAACTTGAATTCCTAATCTTCCTGCCTTGACCTTCCCAGTGCTAGGGTGGCAGACCTGCACCCCATCACGGAGGTTATAAGGGCAGCTCAGAGGGGTTGGGGGGACGGACCCCAGGGCTTCATGCTAACACAGGCTTGCCACTGAGCTGTACGCCCAGCCTTTTCTCTCTTTTTTTTTTTTTTTTTTTTTTTTTTTTGTCTTTTTGAGACGGGGTCTCCCTGTAGCTCCAGCTATCCTGGAACTCACTATGTAGACCAGGCTGGCTTTCAACTCACAGAGATCTACCTGCCTCTACCTCACTAGTACTGGGATTAAAGACGTGCGCCACCACACCCGACTCTTCTCTCTTCTTTTTTTTTTTTTTGTCTTTTTGAGACAGGGTCTTCCTGTAGCCCCAGCTGTCCTGGAACTCACTCCGTAGACCAGGCTGGCCTTGAACTAACAGAGATCTGCCTGCCTCTGCCTCCTGAGTGCTAGGATTAAAGGCGTGTGCTACCACGCCCGGCTCTCTTCTCTCTTTTTAAACTGGCAGGAATTCCACATTCTGAAGGCTCCATACCCATGGCCCCATGTCACCCCCAATTACTTCTCAAAGATTCCACTTCCAAATACCAACCCAGAGAGGAAGTTCAAGGGCATTCAGGGCTTCAAAGTAAGACTTGTCTCAAAAAATTCAACTTCAATTGATTCATTCTCTCTCCCTCTCCTACTTTTCTCTCTCTCTCTCTCTCTCTCTCTCTCTCTCTCTCTCTCTCTCTCTCTCTCTCCCCCTTCTTTCCTCCTCCCTCTCTGTTTTGAACCCGGAACCTTCAGAAAGCTAAGCAAGTTACCATTGAGCTACATCCCAATGTCCCCTTCCAATTAAGAGTTTTTATATTGTTTAAGACAGGGTCTTGGGGCTGAAGAGATGGCCTAGCGGTTAAGAGTGCTGACTGCTCTTGCAGAAGACCCGGGTTCGATCCCCAGCACCCACATGGCAGATGAGAACAGTCTTTAACTCCAGTTCCAGGGGAATCTGACACCCTCTTCTGACTTCTGCAGCATTGCACGACACGGGGGTGCGCAAACCTACATGCAGACAGTACAGTCATACACATACAAAAATAAATAAAAATTAAAAAAAAAAAAGACAGGGTCTCGCTAAGTCACCAAATACTGGTCCATTGGTTTAACCTAGGAACTTGAAGGGACCCAGTCAGCCCTCATGTTACATCAGGAAAGATAGGATTATAGCAAGGCCTGCAACACACGAGTCCTCAAAGCCAAGCTGAACACCCCCAGTCATAGGGACCGGAGCTCCAGTGGGGTTGGTGAAAACTGGACTGGGGACAGGCAGGCAGAACCAACTTCAGCTGTGCCTTGGAGTTGCCTGCAGCTGAGGGAGGGGTTGGCTGTGTATCTATCTGTCCCTTTCTTTCAGATCCTAACAGGAGAGGACTGGAACGAGGTCATGTATGACGGGATCAAGTCTCAGGGGGGTGTGCAGGGTGGCATGGTGTTCTCCATCTACTTCATCGTCCTCACCCTCTTCGGGAATTGTATCCTTTACAGGGGGTGGGGAGAAGGTGGGGGGGTACAGGGACAGGTTTGGGATGTGGGCGGAGCAGGAGGGGACCCTGATGCCAGGTACCAGGCTCTGCTCTCACCAGCTGCTCCCCCTGACTTGGCATGCAGACACCCTACTGAACGTGTTCTTGGCTATCGCAGTGGACAACCTGGCCAATGCCCAGGAGCTCACCAAGGTAGGAGGTGGGAGCACCCGTTCCCCAGGCACAGTTACCACCTGCTCACAGCAGATCATGACAGCAAGAATCAGAGGGACATGGGACTCCGGGTCAGGGACAGAGCTCTTCCTGCAGATAGAGGCACCAGGCCCCTCTCCCAGACCCATGTTATTCTTTATCAAACTCGTGGACAGTTCCGAAGGGGGAGGGGTCAGCAGCAAGGTAGCCGCCAGGGACAGACAGCTACAGCCAAGGGTCCCTAGGCTGGTGGACACCATCATCACCCAGGGGGCGGGGCAAAGAGCGGCTTAACAGGGACCCAGGCACAGCTGGAGCTGAGAAAAGGGGCTGGCTTAGACTCTGACTTCAGGGGACTCAGAGCCATGGCAGTACACAGACGTGGTAGCCAGGAAGTACCTCCCACACCTCATCCTCCCTCTAACTGAATGGAACCTGCCAGAGGATATTTGCAAGCCACCAGAGGCCAAGAGATGGGACAGGTACAGGTTGGGTACCTGGGAAGACAGAGATGGAGCCAGGGGCACCTAGTGGGGGCCTTCCATGACCATGTGCTGAGGAACTGGCTGGGTGGAATGCCTTCAAGCCGGCCTTCCCAGGGTCAGCAGTGGAGAGTAATATGGCACTGCTCTAAGCTCCCTTAGAAGGGGAATCAGGCTCATAAATTCCTTTACCCTGGATGGTACGGTAGTGATAGCCCCCATTTAAAGCGTTACGCATCTGGCATGGTGGCACATTGTTGTCACTTCTTCTGTGTTCCAAGAGCAGCTGTGGGTGTCCAGTGGGTTGTCCAAGGCACCATGACAGGCACACTGAATCTCAAGTGATGGCAGGGAGGAGGGGGAGAAGGTTCTAAATATGGAGCCAAGAAAGGAGCTGGGAGAAATTTCAAGAGAGGAAATAACTCAGTTTTATGGCAAAAGTCAGGGCCTTTTATACTAATACTACTGTGCTCCAGGGTGGAAATGGGGGTTGCGGGAATGCTAGAGGGTCAGGAAGCTGAGAGCTGTCATGGCATTTGGAGGTATGACACATTCTCTACAAGCCCAGTACTTCAAAGGAGGGCCTTAGGGTATGAAACCTGACAGGCGATCAGCTCATCCTGGCCTTATGAAAAAGGTTGTCCGGTTGCCAAGCGGAGCCTCACCCCATCAGCACATACCTGTGATCCCAACACCTGGGGGCGGGGGGCGGAGTAGGAGGGTTACACGTTGAAGACCAGCCTATGGTACACAGCAAGACCCTGTCTCATGAAAAACAAACCAAAACGGTGACACAGAAGAATATAAATTGCCCTCCTATTCAGGCTCCTGTAACCAGAGAACAGGCGTTGTTTTCCTCCCTACAGGTGGGAAAACTGAGGCCCCGGGGAGGACAGGAGTGTGCGCTTTTTTCTTCAGATGTCACCCCAAAAAGGGCAGAGGAAGTGAAATAAGCAGGGGGAATTTGGGGAAATGAGGCCTCTTAGGAGAGGTGAAGCCCAGGTTCATCAGTGCCAGTGAATCAGCTGAAGGCAGACTGGTGTCATACACACCCCTTAGGGCACCTCAGGCTCCCAGGAGTCAGGTCCAGCTCAGAGAGTCTCGGGAAAGCAATACAGCTTGTGCCCTGAGGGAGGACAGCCCAAGGAATAAAGCTGCCAAGAATGGCTGTACAGGTTGTGCACTGTACAAAGGAAACCAGACAGGTAGTATGTGAAGACTGTGTTCCCAGTGATGGGTGCATTCACCCAGAAGGAATCACAGAGGGCCACTTCTGTACAATTTGAGAGGTGGTGTCAGGAACACAGGCACCTTTCGTGCCAGTCAGTCACTGTTGGCTCCGTGGAATTAAAAGAACACATAACCCATGGAGGGTTTTCCCTGCCCTGGAGCCTCTGTGGCCTCAGCTTTGCACGCTCATCCCCAGTATCTCAGGCACAAGTCTCCCCTGTCCCAGGCACAGGTGGAGAGCTCTGCTACTGAGGCAGGCTGGCTACTGTGAAGCAGACCGGCACGTGTCACCACAAGCTGATCCAGCCGTGAGCTCATCCAGAGTGCAAGAGAATGACATGGGGGGGGGGCACAGGCCAGCTCTGTGTGCTGTGAGGCATGGGGGGATCAGGCCAGCTCCCTCTGCTGTGAGGACGATCATTGCCTTGTAGGCCCTTCATCACTGCGCTGCAAGCCTAGGGAGGCACTTCCCCTGAGCCCCCATTTTACAGATACCATTTTTCATCCAATAAGCGTGTATTGAACCTACTTGTGAACACAATACTGGCCTAAAATCCAGGGACAACACACAAAACCCCTAGGCTGGTAGAGCAGGGATTCAAGCTGGGGAGACATAGAAATCAAATAGTGTGGAAAACCACACAGTTCATCAGACGATGTCTATGCTGAGGAGAAAGGTGCAGTGTGGTGAGGGCGCATGACAATTTAGGTAATGAAAGGGAGACTCAGAGAGGTTAAGACCCTCGTTTAAGGTCATACAACAAGTGGAGGGACTGGAGTTTAAACCCAGGATCTGGAATTCGAGTTTTTCTCCACTGCACATTGATTGCTTAAGCTTGAACATGCTTCACACACACCTGGAAGCATGCTGAAAATGTGCATTCCTCATAGACAAGCCCTGAGTCTGTACTGTTGCCAGGGGGCCTGGGCACCTGTGTTTTCAATATTGCTGAGGCAAACAGATGTTCAAAGGACCTGGTTCTAAAAGACGCTAGGCATGTTACTGGGGAAAAGTCCCTGACATGTTTTGGGGGACGAGGGCCAGCTGCCCTGTAATCTCATCGTGGCTCCTCTTCTTGGATTTATTCCTGTCCATAATTCTTGCTCATTTTCTCTTTCTCTGCCTTTCCCTCAATGGTGTTTCTATGATGGAACTGAAAGATTTACCATGTAGGCCACAGGAGAGCAAACTGAGATACAGATCATGCATTTGCCCTCTTGGAAGCTGGTGGGGCAACTCTGGGCTTTCAGGAAGCTACTTCAGTGTTCCAACAGCTGGAAAAGCACAGAAGAAAACCTGCAGGGCTGGGAAGGGGCTGGGTGACATGGGGGGGCTGGGCGGTTGAGGCGGGGCTCAGTGGCTAAGCCCTAGCTTAGCATGCTAAAGCTTTAGAATGCATCCCTACACCAAAAGAGAAGCTGGGGAGCATGCACGGCTGCGCTGCCTGTTAGCCCTGCACTGGTGAGACAGAGAAGAAGCTCTCTAACTCCAGACCAGCCTGGGCTGCTGAGTGAGACTGAGAACTTATCTGAAAGGGAGAGTAAGGGAGAAGGAAAGAAGGAAGGAGGGAGGCAAGGGTGAGAAAGAGGAACACATAAAGAAAGAGAGAACTTAGAAAACAGGATCCATGAGCTAGAGAGCTGGCCTGCCCATAAAGAGACAGCAGCACCCCTTACCACCCATCCTCACCAGAGTCTGTCTTATATTACTGGGCATCTGGGCCAAGCTTATTCCACAGTACTTTAGATCTTGCCCCAGCCTACAGCAGAGTAGGCGGTGAGCCCCCCAGCCCTGCTCTTGTGAACAGGAAACCCATTTGCCTTCTAGGATGAACAAGAAGAGGAGGAGGCAGCCAACCAGAAATTGGCACTACAGAAAGCCAAGGAGGTGGCAGAAGTGAGTCCCCTGTCTGCAGCCAACATGTCTATAGCTGTGTAAGTGTCCCCCATGCCCTGGATGCTCCAGGCACCTGAGCCTCCATCTCTCCCAGGCAAGCATCTAGGGAGGCCCTCCCATCCCTGACCACTGAGCCTCAGATAGAGGCACCTCTGCCCTCTCATCCACTTTCAGTCAATGGCTATTTAATGAGCATCTACTCTGCACCCAGCCCAGTTGTAACTGCGGGAAAACAGCACCAGTGCTGGGGAGAGGGATCCCCACTTTTGTGTAGCTGTTTAAATCAAAGAGATGATAAGCAATAAATGAGACAAGTAAATAAACTATATAGTGTGTTAGAAAAGTTAGAACCACAGAGAAAAACAAAATGAGAGGGATGCAGGGAGTGCTGGGAATGAAGGAGTCTTGGTTGTATTATTTTGCAGTGCTAGGGGTAGAACCCAGGGCCACTAACGAACTAGTGTTCCACCATTGAGCTTCACCTACAAATTGTGACTTTAAACTTATTAGAGTTGGGCATGGTAGTGCACACATTTGATCCCAGCATTCAGGATGCAGAGTTGGGTGGATCTCTGGAGATTCGAGGCCAGTCTGGTCTACATAGTGGGTTCCAAGCCAACCAGGGCTATATAGTGAGCCCTTTGTCTCAAAAAAAAAATAAACTTGTTAGGGAAGGCCTTACCTAAAAAGTGAAGAGTTCAAGGAAATGAGAGAGGAGCCATGGGGAGGGCAAAATGAAGAACAAAGATGCTGAGTCAGTTTTAGCAACATGGAAGGCTGGCACGGTTAAAACAGAGTAAACAAAGGGGACACACCAGTGGGAGATGAAAGCAAGGAGGCGACGAAAATAGGCAAGGCCTTGTGGGCCACAGAGAGAACTTGGGTTTTGGCTCCAAGGGTTTGGGCTTTGAGTTGGTAAGAGCAAAGTCAGGCTCTTGAGAAATAGAGTGTCAAGACCAGACTCATGCTCACAGCTCACAGATGGCCTCTGGTAGTTCTTGGGGGAAAAGACTGTGGGAACCAGGGTGGTTAGCTATACCTGAAGGTCAAAGAGCAAACCTAGGCTGGTCCGTGCAAGAGATGAGGACTGGGAAGGGTGGTGGGTACAGGTGGACTTTAATCAGATTCTGAAACAGGGATAGACATTTCCTTGTTGTCTCAGAGACAGTAACAGTGAAGCCATCTTTATTAAAGATAGGTTCACAGCTGGGCGTGGTGGCGCACGCCTTTAATCCTAGCACTTGGGAGGCAGAGGTAGGCAGATCTCTGTGAGTTCAAGGCCAGCCTGGTCTACAGAGTGAGCTCCAGGCCAGCTGGGACTAAAGGGAGACCGTGTCTCAAAAATACCAAAAAATAAATAAATAAATAAATAAATAAATAAATAAATAAATAAATAAAATAAAATAAAATAAAAGATAGGTTCACAAACACCCACATTCTGAGTTGGACCTTTACTGGGTGGCCCAGGGAACTGGCACAGTGCAGGGCAGGGTTCCATAGAGCCAGCACTACCCCAAAGACACAATATCCTGACTGGCTGCTTCATGAAGGGCTATCTAAGACTCTTGCTGCATGCCATGGCCACCCTGCTCTCTGGGACCCTGGCTGCCCAGGACAGAAAAGGAAAGGGCTAGTCAGACATTGCTGGGGCTTAGGGAGATTATTTCCATATCATAGACATCTGGGGGATTAAGGAGAGAAACTACTTCCAGATCACAGATACTTCCAGGACCTAGCAAGATGCTTAGATCCCTGAGCTTTTATTTGTTCATTCATTCATTCATTCATTCTGGCACTGGAGATGGAACCCAAGGACTCACACACACACATGGTCAGCCAGACCTCTCCTACTGAGTCCTTCACTGGGGAATTTTAGGCAAGAGCTCTACCTCTGAGCCACACCCCTACCCTCCATTGCTTTGTCACCTCTGGTGAAGCAGGACATTTTAACAGAAGCCCATGATGGAGCCAAGCTGCTCATCTTTGGTGCTAGAGATGCAGAGAGAGAAGGACGAAGAGGCCACCATCCCAGTGTCCCTTCAGAGGCAGGCCCCTGGTGATCTAACTTCCAAACAAGTAGCACCCAGGTCCTAAAGTTTTCCATGTTCCAGAAGTCCATGCAGTTATGAACCCCTCAGTGGATCTGTCTGCAGCACACCTGTCCTCCCAGCACTGGGAAGCAGGGCTGGGCTACTTAGGGATCTAAAAAGTAAAAAGTGAGGTCAGCAAGATGGCTGAGCTGGCAAAGGAGCTTGCCACCAAAGCTGACCACCCAGAATCAGTCCCCAAAGAAAGAACCAACTGCAGCAAGCCATCTGTTTCTCACACATGCTGTGGCTATAGCACACACACACACACACACACACACACACACACACACACAGAAATACATACACACATACATGTAGTAGAAAGTTAAAAGAATCCACTGATGGGATTAGAGTTCTCATGATCCAATCACCTACTAAAGTGATCCTTGCACATTGCTGCATGGGACAGCAAATTTCCAACCCATGAACTTTGAGGGTCATTTCACCCAACCAGGAGGGGTCCTAGAGGTGGTCAGGTGGTCCTGCAGGTGGGCCAGCACCTAGCCTCATGCCCAGGGTCTGGGTCACTCAGCCTGGCAGGGTCTCCAGGGCCGGGTGGTCTTGCCAGCCAGCCAGTCACAAGTCCTGGCTGCAGCCTCCCTGCCCCTCGGCCTTGCAGGAAGGAGCAGAAGAACCAGAAGCCAGCCAAGTCGGTGTGGGAGCAGCGCACGAGCGAGATGCGCAAACAGAACCTGCTGGCCAGCCGCGAGGCGTTGTACGGGGACGCGGCGGAGCGCTGGCCCGCGCCCTACGCGCGGCCGCTGCGGCCGGATGTCAAGACGCACCTGGATCGGCCCCTGGTGGTGGACCCGCAGGAGAACCGCAACAATAATACTAACAAGAGCCGCACAGCCGAGCGCACCCCCGACCCGCTGAGGCCGAGCGCGCGGCCCCGGGAGCGAGCGCGCGACCCCGATACACGGCGCGCCTGGCCTGGCAGCCCGGAGCGCGTGCCCGGCCGTGAGGGCCCCTACGGCCGCGAGAGCGAGCCGCAGCCCCGCGAGCACGCGCCTCCCGCGCCCTGGGAGGCGGATGCCGAGCGCGCCAAGGTCGGGGATGCGCCGCGCCGCCATGCGCACCGCCTGGGAGCCGACGGGGAGCCGCGCCGCCACCGCGCGCGCCGCAAGCCCGGGGAAGAGGCGGACGACAGGCCCGAGCGCAGGCCGCGGCCCCGCGAAGCCACCAGGCCCGCTCGCGCCGGGGAAGCGGACGGCGACGATGGCGAGCGCAGGCGGCGCCACCGCCACGGGCCGCCTGCCACCTACGACGACAAGGAGCGGCGCCACCGTCGCAGGAAGTGAGTGCGGAGGCCTGGAGGGTTTCGGAGGGAGGCCTCGCACCTGAGGCGACGTCCTTCCCGCATCAGGAAGCTTAGGCCGAAGTTAACTAAATTGGCCAGGTCGGCCGCGAATGTGCTGTCCACCCAAGTAGCTGGGGTGACTGGCCCGCACCCGCTGGCTCTCAGTTATACTCACCCCCTGAGGTAGGGACTTAACCAATGGTGACAGCCCCATTTGACAGATGGAGAAACTGAAGGGGGGAACTGTCGGGTCACAGATGTAATTCAGTTCCACCTCCAGCATTCAAACAAGCAATCTGCAAGTGAGCCACGCCACAGCCCCTTCCTGGCGGATGGTAGGGTGGGTGTTCTATCACTGAACCACAGAGCCAGTCCTTCATGGAGGATACTAGGCAAGGAGCTCTACCTCAGAACCACATACCCAGACCTTCACTGGGGGATTCTAGGCAGGTGCCCTAACCCTGAGTCCCACCAGCAGCTCCTCACAGGGAGATTCTAAGCAAGAGGTCTACCACTCAGCCACAGAGCCGCACCCCCAACCCCTCACTGGGGATTCTAGGCAGGGAATCTACCACTGAGCCACAGAGCCACCCCCCCCCAACCCCTCACTGGGGGTTCTAGGCAGGGGCTCTACCACCCAACCACACCCCCACCCCTTCACTGGTAGACTCTAGGTAGGAACTCTACCGTTGAGCTACATCCCAACTCATTACATAACAAGCAATCTGACATCAAAGGTGACTAGAGGATGTTCATGCTTGTGCATCTCAGGAAAGGCCCCAGTCTTTCAGATTCACATAACTTCTCTGTGTCCTTGCTGTTTTCTCTTGAGCTTTCTGGGCATCAGTGTCTTCATCTGTAGAATCACAGGAACTAATGGGTCATTTTGAAGATTAAGAGGCCTGGCAGAAGAACCTAGTGCAAGCTAATTGCTCAGTGAATTGGGCTGCCAGGAGCTATCCCTGAACCAGTCCTTTGTTTACTTAATGGTATTGCCAGGTTCTGAAAAGACACTCTGACCTTTCATTTGTAACAGGAGGCCTCTTCCCTGGCAGCCCAGCCCCTCCCTCAGCTCCACACCCAGTGTTTTCTTGTGTTGGTTTTTCTATCTTTTGCAAGCTGTTTTTCATAACATTTTGTAACACCCACAGAAGGTCCTGAGGTAATTCTCCACAGAGGGGCCCAGGGACTTTCATGTTACAAAATAATGTCCTTAAGCCAGGTATGGTATTACACACCTGTGGTCCCAGCACTTGAGAATGGGGGTCAGCCTTGGCTACATAGTGACTTTAAGACCACTCTGGGGTACATGAGACTGAACCTCAAAAACAGTAATTTACTGTCATTTTGATCTTTACATTAATGAGAGCATCCTACTGATTTTTTTTTTTTTTTTTCTTTTTTGAGACAGGGTCTCCCTATAGCCCCAGCTGCCCTGGAACTCACTCTGTATTAACAGGCTGGCCTTGAACTCACAGAGATCCACCTGCCTCTGCCTCCTGGATGCTGGGATTAAAGGTGTGCACCACCATACCCTGCCAAACCTACTGATTTTTAACAGTGTAGTTTAAGTGATTCTGTTGTATGAAATATGATCCAGGCCAGGGAGTCTCAAGGTTGAACTGGGGGAGGGGGGGCTGCATGAGCATATACAACAGCACAAGTTTGGAGGTCTGGGGACAATTTGGGGGAGTCAGTTCTCTCCTTCCACCATGTAGGTCTTAGGAATCAAATGAGTTGTCAGGCGGGAATCGCCTCTCTCCACATAGCCATCTCACTGTGATTCTGATTGGGAGGGTTCTGACTTGGACCAAGCCTAAGAGTCTGCATTTCTCAAAGGGGAGACCAGTGCAGATCCCAGGACTCCACACTGAGTAAGGAGAGTGGAGGAATTTTCAAGCTGAAGTCTATAGGCAAAAATCACCATGAGATAGCAGGGAGCTCCAAGGTTGTTACCCTGCACTTGGAAGACTAAGGCAGAAGATAATGAGTTTCAGGCCAGCCTGGGCTACATAATCAGACCCTGTTTCCAAGAAAAAGAGGAGTTGGGGGAGGGAAGACGGGAGCTGGCTCTGTCTGTCATGGGGGGGTGTTATAGTACTCTCTATCTAAATGCTGCACCTGTTTCCATAGTATTAACCAGAAGCAGGTCATTCTTCATCTTCACTTTTCTCTCCCAGATATTTCCATCTGCTTAGTAAAAGTGTGCTAAGAACTTATTGTATTCTAGGCCAGGCTATGAATTCTTTACAGTGACTACAGGCAAGGAGGCTTGCAGTGTGGCTGGCTTAATCCATTTCTGTTGCTATAACCAAATGTCCAGGTAAAGAGTGGATGTTTACCCACTCCTCATTCTGGGCCCTTTGGAGGGGCAGATCATGGTGCTGGACTCCACAGGGACTTCTTGCTGCATACAAACATGGTGAGGGACTCACATGTCCACCCGGAGCCAGCTGCCATCCCAGGTCTCTCCTCCTCTTCTTATGAAGCCACTAGTGTCATCAGGGGCCCAACCCTTGTGACCTCATCCAATCCAAATCACCTCTCAATCACCTCCAAATACCATCCATCATCAGATGAATTTGGGAGTTAAATTTTT
This sequence comes from Rhizomys pruinosus, assembly GCA_009823505.1. Classification (NCBI taxonomy): domain Eukaryota; kingdom Metazoa; phylum Chordata; class Mammalia; order Rodentia; family Spalacidae; genus Rhizomys; species Rhizomys pruinosus. Next base: position 372,391 of record VZQC01008984.1, on the reverse strand, counting down.
CAACATATGAATTTGGAGGGCAAAAATTCAAATCCTGGTAGAGTTACTAGGAAATATGACCAAGAAACTACTTCTAATCTGGGGCGCCAGTCCCCAACTATGCAAAAGGTGCTTTGACCAAGACCAGCAGGATCAATAGCTCAGCTATTTTCAGACTAGATCCACGTGCATCTGTCACCATGGCAGCCCACTCCCCATTGGTGAAGGGGGAGAGATGCTAGAGATCTGGGTCTCCCCGTTACTATCCCTGAGAAACAGGGATTCATGATCCTTGAACACCCTCATTCTTACAGCCCATACATGGGCCCTTCCCACACTCCTCAACATCCTCCACTCCATGTACCTCGAATTGTTTACTGATTGTTTTCTTTGCTGAGTGATGCTGCAGTTAAAGCTTTCTAGTTGGGACCAGATTCCAGCTCAACCTTGTCCAAGCTGGGTCATCCAGGACAAATGACTCCCCTTCTCTGGGCCTCTGTTTCCTACTCTGATAAATGGGACTGACCCTGTTGCCCATCTCACATGATGAGTTAATGCATGAAGTTCTTCATGTGGGAGTGCAGAAAGTGAGCAATTAAGAGGGCTGTTGTGATCACTCCAAATGATATGGGACCATCTCCTAGGTCTCAGGAGCTGAGCATTGCCAGGGATGGGCATGTGACCCTCAGCAGAGCAGTTGCAGTAGTTCGCTGGCAGCAGAACCCTGCATAAGATGAATATTTCATGCAGCCGGGTCCCAGGATGAGAGTTGAGAAATGACCAAACTTTCGTTTTCTGGATCTTTCAAATCCTCCTTAGAGACATTTCAGGATTAAAACCTCCTGGAAATTGATAATTGGGATGTACACACTAAGCCAATTAAAAATCCCCAGCAGTCAAGGCTCAGTGATAGAGCTCCTGCCTAGAATCCTCCATGAGGGGGTAGGGATGTGGCTTTGGAGTAAAACCCCTGCCTAGAATCCTCCAGTGAGGGGCTGGGGGCATGCTCAGTGGTAGAGCTCCTGCCTAGAATTACCCAGTGGCCTGCCTCAATATTACAGGGCTACCCTCCCAAGTGTGAGGCCCTGGGTTCATCCCAGCACTACAAGTTTTTTTTTTGGTTGGTTTTTTTTTTTTTTTTAATGTGTATGAGTGTACTGTCTGCATGTAGGATGGTGCACCCATGTCATGCAATGCCACAGAGGTCAGAAGAGGGCGTTGGATTCCCCTGGAACTGGAGTTAAAGACGGTTCTTAGCTGCCATGTGGGTGCTGGAAATCGAACCTGGGTCCTCTGCAAGAGCAGTCGGCGCTCTTAACTGCTAAGCCATTTCTCTAGCCCCAGCACTACAAGTTTTAAAAGTGGCTGTGGTTCTCTTTATCTCAAGAGCATATAACCCCCTGCCTAGAGCTACATAAAGCTCTGTGTTGGGAGAAATGTAGAATCAATAGTTCATTTTTTTTTTTCTTTCTTTCTTTTTAGTGTGCTGGTACAGAGCTTAGGGCCTCATGCTTGCTAGGCAAGCACTTGCATAGCTTAGCTGCACCTCAGCCTTGGCTGGGACTTCCTAGGCTGTGTTTGGCCCTAAGTGGTAGGTCCTACATGTACAGCTCTGACCCTATCTCAGCTCTACATTCCTTCTCTTTAATCCTTTCCTTAGAGAGAACCAGAGTTCTGGAATCCCTGTGTCTGGTCCCAACCTGTCCACCACCAGGCCAATCCAGCAGGACCTGGGCCGCCAGGACCCACCATTGGCTGAGGACATTGACAACATGAAGAACAACAAGCTGGCCACTGGGGAATCAGCCAGTCCCCACGACAGCCTCAGCCATAGTGGCCTGCCCCAGAGCCCAGCCAAGATTGGCAACAGCGCCAACCCCGGCCCCATGCCTGGCCCACCCACTTCAGCCACCAATCCTCAGAATGCTGCCAGCCGCAGGATGCCCAACAACCCGGGGAACCCATCCAATCCTGGGCCCCCCAAGACCCCAGAGAACAGCCTTATCGTCACCAACCCCAGCAGCACCCAGCCCAACTCAGCAAAGACTGCCAAGAAACCCGAGCACACGGCGGTGGACATCCCCCCAGCCTGTCCACCCCTCAACCACACTGTTGTCCAAGGTGAGGCACTACAGGGCCACCAGCCTTGCCTCCTCCCTCCCCAAGATGGTACCTACACAGCTCCCATGTACAGAGTGTGGGGATAAAATGAGCTAGTACACTGGATGGTACATAAATGCTTACAAAGTGTCTGCATTCTGACTTCCCTTCTCAGAGTCAGCAAGCAACAAATTCCAAGAATTGACTTTCCACATAGAAACTGGGGGCCAGGGCACAGCTCAGAGGGTTAGGTGGAACCATTGCTATACAAAATACATACAGCACAGCTAGACATGCCATACTTTTGTTGTTGTTGTTGTTTGTTTGTTTTCAAGATAGGGTCCCCCTGTAGCCCCAGCCATCCTGGAACTTGCTATGTAGATCAGGCTGGCCTTGAACTCACAGAGATCCACCTGCCTCTGCCTCCTGAGTGCTGGGATTAAAGGTCTGCGCCACCACACTCAGCTTAGACATGCCATACTTAATGGTCTAAATGGAGGGAACGGCTGAGGATGTGGCCTAGGATGCATGAAGCCCTGGGTTCCATCCCACCATCCAAAAAAAGCCTGCAGTAGTAGCAGTGTACTCCTGTGATCCCAGTACTGGGGAGGTGGAGAGAAGAGGATGGAGAGAGCTCAAGGCCATCCTTGGCTACATGGTTAATTTTAGGCCAGCCTGGGGTACATATGGAGGTCTCATCTCTGTTAATAACAGTAATAATAATGTCCTTATTTGGCCCAAATGTTATTTATACCCAAATGTTATTTCAACATATAATTTTTAAAAATTTGTTAGATTTTATTTTCTGGGTTTGGGGTTGGTTTTTTTTTTTGTTGTTTTATTTTGCTTTTGTTTTAGGGGGTTTTTTTTTTTTTTTGAAACAGGGTCTTCCTATAGCCCCAGCTGGCCTGGAACTTGCTATGTAGACCAAGCTGGGCTTGAACCCACAGAGATCTGCCTGCCTCTGCCTCCCAAGTGCTGGGATTAAAGGTTTGTGCCACTGCACCCAGCTAGATTTTATTGTTAATTCTGTGTCTGTGTGCTTGTGTGTGTATATACACATTTGTGGGTACCTGCAGAGGCCAAAGCCATCAGACCCCTGGAGCTGGAGTTACAGGTAATTGTAAGCCGCTGAACATGAGTGCCATCTCTCTCGCCCCTAATTCAAAATCTTTACAAGTGTTACCAAGGTATTCTTTGTTCTTTTTCACTGTCTTAGGCTCAGGTGAGTCCCACAGACGGCATGTCCCATGCAGAACAGCCACATCCCCTGCTCACCCAGGCTGTGGCAGGGGTGCACCTCAGGGTCTGGGCTCAGGGTTTCACTGTGTATCCCCGGCTGGCCTCAAACTGACAGTCAAACTCCTGCCTTAACTTCCCCCAGTGCTGGTATTACAGATACATGACACCACACCTGACTTTACCTGGTTTTAACGGGTAGATATTGACATTGTAGTCATTTTACACACGAAGGAGCTAAGGCTCAGAGAAACTCAGCCTGCCTGAAAACAACCACCCAGGGCTGGAGAGCCTGTCAGGAAGGCAAAAGAAAGGCAGAGGTCCTCTTCCAGGAGGGCCAGGGTGCTCTCAAAGGAGAGCCTGCCAGGAGGGCTAAGGCATTCACCAGGTGTGATACTGTGCTCTTATAGGACAGAGTTTCTAATCCATGAAGCAGGGTTCTGGGTATTTGCTCTGTGCAGCTCCCAGTAATAACACAAAGATCAAAGGGAACAGGGCTTGGTCCACAGCTGGCACTTGTAGCATGTTTGGGAGCTTGCCTTCTGGGGCAGACTGCCCAGGTTCAAACCTCAGCTCTGCCACTTCCCAGCTGTGTGGCCTTAGACAAACCACCTTACTTCTCTGTACTTGAATTTCTGTATCTGTCAAATGGGGCTTGTGAGTACCAAGCTCATAGGGTCAGGTGGTACCTGGCACACAAGAAAGCACTTTCTTTTTTTTTTTTTTTCTTTAGCATTAGCCAAATTGGGTTTTTAATTTGGACTGGCCAGGACTGTACCCAGGTTGGGATTGGGAGGGTACACCCCCACTCAGAGGCAGGGTAGGCTTATAAAGGCAAATACCATATCCTGGTGATTTTTTTTTTTTTTTGAGAAATTCTAGTCAGACAATAAAAACCTCAGTTCTTGCCTGCTGCAGGATTACAAAAACTAAGATAAGAGGTGAGTGGGCTGTAAGCAATTATAAAACATGGACAAAAGATAAGGTAGATAGTTAACAGGTGGTCACAAGACATGTGGAAAGAGGACTCCGAAGGTCAAGATAACCAACTGCCATTAAGATGGGGTCACTAAAACAAAATGGAGTTACCTAAGCAGTGTACAGCAAACCATTTCTCCACTGGCTCTAAGACATATGGGTCAAATCATTAACTTGTCCCAGGATTTTAATTGAATACACCTGTTTACTAATGTACCTAGTAAAGGCCGTACCTAATAAAGGCCAAAAGCCGTATAATAAGGGGTCAGCAGCGTAGTCAGCCATGGTAACCGTGAAAATAGTGACTGATACCACTTAAAGGAGTTTTACCCTCTCGTTTATTTTACTATGCTGAATTGATAGCTGGTTTGTCTTTTTTTTCCAAATGTGCTGGATTGATTTGTATAAAAACAGCACAGGACCCCTCTTCTTTCTGATGGTTCTGGAATCTCTACTCTCTGGCAGGGATAAGTTTACTGGCAAATCCAGGAAATCTCTAGCTCTTAGCTGAGAAAAGAAAAATGGTCATTTGGGGGGGTCTTGATCCTAAACTATCTAGTTAATTTCCTTTTTTTTTTTTTTTTTTTTGAGACAGGGTCTCCCTACAGCCCAAGCTGTGCCTGGGAACTCGCTAGACCATGCTGGTCTTGAACTCAACAGGAGATCTGGCTCCTGCTGCCGTCCCGATGTGCTGGTTAAAGGTTTCAGTGACGCCACCAACGCCGGCTTTAAAGACGAAAAAAATGTGGGTGCTGGGAATCCGAAGGCCTGGGTCCTCTGCAAGCAGCAGCTGGCGCTCCTTTACCGGCTGAGCCATCTTTCCAGCCTCTTCTAGTTAATTCTTTTTAAAAATTTAACATTTTTTTTATTTATGTGTATGAATGTACTGGTTGATTTGTGCACCCTGTGTCGTGCAATGGCCTGCGGAGGTCAGAAGAGGGTGTTGGATTCCCCTGGAAACTGGAAGTTCTCCGGAAATTTGGAGTTACAGACAGTTCTCAGCTTCCATGTGCGTTGCTGGGGATCGAACCCGGGTCCTCTGCAAGGATAGCAGTCGGCGTGCTCTTAACTGCTAGTCCCATTCTCTTCAGCCCCTTCTATTTTTATGTGTATGAGTGTACTGTCTGATGTAGGTGGTGCACAGCATTGTAGCAGTGCAGATGCTGTGGAGGTCGAAGAGGGCATTGGATTCCCTGGAACTGAGTTAAAGACGGTTCTTAGCCGCCATGTTGGGTGCTGGGAATCAAAACCCCAAAGGGGTTTCCTCTGCAAGAGCAGTGGCACTTCAACCCTGACCATGGTCTCGCAGCCCCGCATAGTTAATTTCTGTCTCCTATTTTATTACTACTCTCTCTGATGAGGTATCCCTAATTGGCAGTAAGGAATTCAGACACCAGTCACTCTGACTTCTTCCATGCGAACAAAGACGATATGTATGGTCATTGGGGTTACCCCTTGAGTGGGTTTATCTAAAAGACCCCCAAAAGTTAGCTGTAGAGAAGACAAAATCCTTGACTAAGCTTGTGAAGGAGAAGTAAAGGCAAGAAGTTGGGCACATGTTCTAGACCGGAAACCAGGAGAAGTAAAAACAGAGTGAATGTAAATGTCTAGCTTCAAAGTCCACTAGAATTTCTTTGTGAGGCTTCCAAAGCATCCATTTATTGGGTTTCTCCTCAGTTCTCATTTGGCCCTGACAACTGGACTCAGGGTCTGCTTTTCGGACATTTTGATAGCTGTTGGAGTGGCTAGAGTCACAGTGTGAGTTCCCTCTTACAAGTGGTTCTAGAATGGGAGAGGGAAATTTAGCAATCCTTTAGTTTTGACGATAGTGGACTTGTCCTTTCCGGCTGCAGGTGGCACTGCATTGTTGAACAAGGCTGAGATCTGAAGTTCTTCTAAACGCATATTTTTTTTTTTTTTTTTTGGTCTTTTTGAGGAACAGGGTCTCCCTTGGTCCCAGCTAGCTTGGAACTTTATGTAGACCAGGACTGGCCTTGAACCTCTTGAGCTCACAGAGCTCCACCTGCCTCTGCCTCCCAAGTGCTGGATTAAAGGCATGTGCCACCACACCTGGCATAAACAATATCTTATATGAACTTTTAAGTCTAATGTCTAGGAAGCACAATTTTGGGGGGCTTTAAAAGAAATATACTGAGTACTTTAATCTTTGGTTATACTTCCTTTGGGTCAAGACCATACAGTTAGCCCAGATTAGCACGTTTTGTTTTTCTCAAGGTCAGTTGAGGATCTCCTCTTGGAGGGGGGAGCTCCTGGATCCTTTGACTTTCCTTTTACCAATTCCATCTATACAAGGGCCAGTTAGGACTTTGCTTGACCAGCTTACAGGAGTACTTTTTTTTTTTTTTTTTTTTTTGGGTCTTTTCGAGAACAAGGGTCCTCCTGTAGCCCCAGCTGGCCTGGAACTCACTCTGTAAACGGGGCTGGCCTTGACTCACAAAGATCCGCCTGCTATGCTCCCATTGTTCGGATTAAAGGCATGCGCCACAACCACCGGCCTTTTTTTTTTTTTTTGGGTCAGGAAGTACTTTCTTGGGTGCCCTGTGCTTAGGATTTAGTCCAGGCCTACTCAAGAACTCACAGCCTTGTTGAAAATCATGGAGAGCTGTGTGTTTATTCTTGTCTCCACAGTGAATAAAAATGCCAACCCAGACCCACTGCCAAAGAAAGAGGAAGAGAAGAAGGAAGAGGAGGTGGACCCTGGGGAGGATGGCCCCAAGCCCATGCCACCATATAGCTCCATGTTCATCCTCTCCACCACCAACCCGTGAGTGTGGCCACAAGGGCAGGGATAGGCTTCACTGTCTGGGGGCAATCAGTCTGACAGAGTGCCCTTGAGCACCAGCCCAAGTCCCCAGAGACCCTCTTAGCTGGAAAATAACCTCCTTCCTTGACTCATAGAAAAGGAAAATGTGGGCAGGGTGTGGTAGTACATACCTTTAATCTCAGCATTCAGGAGGCAGAGGCAGGCAGATCTCTGTGAGATCAAGGGTAGCTTGCTCTACATAGCAATTTCTAGGCCAGCCTGGGCTACAGAGAGACTCTGTCTCAAAAAAAAAAAAAAGATGAAGTTAACAAGTTAACTGGGCATGCTCACACAGCTCAAGCCAGAACAGACTGCCTCCAGTACCTCAGATTATGCTTGTTCACGTGGTGTAGGTAATAGAGCCCAGAGCTTTCTAAATATTAGGCAAGCCTATCGTCTGAGGCATACCTCCAGCTGTTTTTATGCTGGTTGGGTTGGGGGAGAGGGCTGTTTATTTTTCATTTATTCATCATTATTGTATATGTGTACATGTGTGTATATGTGCCATGGTTAATGTGTGGAGGTCAGAGGACCACTTTATGGAGTCCTCTCTCCCTCCACCTTTATGTAGGTTCCAGGAATGGAACTTAGGGCACCAGGTTTGCATGGCAAATGCCTTTACCCACTAAGCCATCTCATCAGCCCTTGTTTTGTTTGTTTTTGAGACCAAGTCTCACTCTATAACCAACAAACTCTAAGGGATTCCTCTACCTCAGTCTTCCAAATGCTGGGATTACAGATGTGAACTATTTTACCTGGCTCTAGTTTTTTTTCAACCATAGAATATTTTACACATAGAAAACCTAGGCCTCAAGATGGCTCTACAGGTAAAGGGGCCTGTCACCAGGGCTGACAACCTGAGTTCAATCCCCAGGACCCACTGGAAGGACAGAACCGACTCCTCCAAGTTGTCCTCTGACCTCCACAGGCATGGCATGCACAAGGGTGTCCTCTGCCCCAAATAAATAAATAAATAAATAAATAAATAAATAAATAAATAAATGTAATTTTAAATTTAAAAAGAAAAATCCTTTTATGTCCTACCAAATCATGGGTAATATTGCTTCTGCCTAGTTTGGGAATCCAGGATTTGGGAGGGAGGGGCGGGGGGGGGCAGGAGCATAATCCATAGGCCATATGACCTTCTGTCCTGAAGTCTGCTGGCCTTCTTGGGCTGTGGGACCCAGAGAGGGTTCTTGGAGGGACCTTGACAGCTGAATAGGGTAGGCCATGGAGTTCTGACTAAGAGGACAGAAGGGTCTGGAGCCTGTGGTCTCAATGGCCCTGCTTCCTCTGCAGCCTACGCCGGCTGTGCCATTACATCCTAAACCTGCGCTACTTTGAGATGTGCATCCTCATGGTCATTGCCATGAGCAGCATCGCACTGGCCGCCGAGGACCCTGTGCAGCCCAACGCACCCCGCAACAACGTGAGTCCCTGTTGCCCCCACGGGATTACATGAGCCTCCACACTAGCTCAGTAAGCATTTCTTGAACACAAGCTGTATTCCTGACCTTGTGCCATGAGCTGGAGATGCCACAGTGGGGCCAATGCTCTGTAGTGGAGATAGACAGGTTATGAGTACCTGTACCAAACATTTGTTATGACATGACAAGTGCATGGAGAGAAGTGAAAACTAGAACCATCCCAAGCGCTAGGGGTGCACCGATTTTGTTTTTTGGTGGTTCAGGGAATGGAACCCTGATGTTATATATGCTAAGCCAGCATCTGCAACTAAGCCACACCCCCAGCTCCTCACTGGGAGATTTTAGGCAAGGGCTCTACCACTCTATCATACCCCTAGCCCCTAACTAGGGAATTATAGGAAGCAGCTCTACCACTCAGCCATGCCCCCAGCCCACTAGGCAGGAGTACTACCATTGGTCCACACCTAGGCCCCTCACTGGAAAATTCTAGGCAGGAGCTCTAACACTGAACCACAGCTTCAGCCAGCCCTTCATTGATGGATTCTAGGCAGGTACTCTACCCCTGAGCAACACCTTCAGCCCTTCATTGATGGATTCTAGGCAGGTGCTCTACTCATGAGCTATGCTTTCCAAACCAAGGTAACATTTTGAACAAGTAACCAGGAAAGGCCTCACTGGGAAATGATATTTGGGCCATGCCATAAAGGAAGAGAGAGGGGGATTCAGATGGGACGTGTGGAAGAATATTCTAGATAGAAGGAACATCCTGTGCAAAGACCCTGAAGTGGAAATGGCCCAACTGACAGGAGCAAAGAGGAGAGCAGGTGCAGGTGAGGTGGGAAGGTGACTAGGAAGATGCCTCAGGGCCTTTGGCCCAAAGGGTCTTTTTTTTACCTTGAAGGAGGTGGGTGCTGACCACCCTCTGCTGGCCTTGTTCGCCAATTACCAGCTCTTTTACATGGGCTCAGCCACACAGATACACACACATACATAGGTGTTTGGGTCACTCTAGAGGCAAGAACAAGGATGTTGCTAATCCAGTAGGAAAAAACTAGAGCCCAGTTCTAGGCAAGACAGGTAAGACAGTGGTGTAAGGAAGGGGTGAAAGGACCAACTAGGCAGGGTGGTGCTCTGGGAGTGAAAGAGAGGAAGCCACTGGGCAGCCCTAGAGCTCAGGAAATGCCCCCTGGAAACTGGCTCAACAAAGAGGAGCAGCAGGGTTTGGACACTGGCTGCTCAGCCCCAGCACCCCCAAGGGATAGGCACCCCTAAGGTGGTATGGACTCCCCCAAGGCCCACTAGTCCACTAGTAGGGGTTTGAGGTCACTACAAAGGGCACCTTGGTGACCAGACTGCAGAGTAACTCCCTGGAGCTCGCTGCCATTTGCTGGGCACACTCATTCACTTCACAACCTACAAATCTACAGAAGAGGGGGCCCAGAGGGGTCCTTGTACAGTTCACCAGGTGTCAATTCTGATTCTTGGAGACTTTTCAGGGCCAGGGGCAGGGAGATCACACACTGAAGTGGGCTACTGCTAGACTTGCCAGGAATCTGCTGTGGAGCAAGTCTGTGATTGGCTGCCCTCCTCCTCCCCCCCATTTGTCCCTGCAGGTGCTGCGATATTTTGACTATGTCTTTACAGGCGTGTTTACATTTGAGATGGTCATCAAGGTAAGAACAACAGAATCAGGGCTTCCAAGGACCTGAGCCATCCAGACAACGTTGCATAGGGCAGCTGGGGATACTTTGCTGTTCATCCCAAAGGAAGGAGGGGCCATGAGGTCTCTAGGCAGAGCTGGGTGTTCATAGGCACCCTATGGCAGCTGTTGGGTGACAGGCATGGGGAGGGACAGGGACCAGTGGGCAGTAATAAGGGCAGGGGCTGCATGGTCACCAAGGAGGATAAAAATGCACAGATTGTTGGGAGGTTCCAAACAGAGCTCCTAATGCTGCTGTATGGTCTCCTGTGGGGTTCAGGCAGAGGTCATCCTGAGCTTTGGGCTTGAGAATCAGCAGATCAGGGCTGTCATTCCCCCTGCCAGGTGGTCCTTGGACCACCCCCATCCTCCTACTGTAGGTGGGTATCATCCCAGAGTGGTAGTCAGAGCTCTGAGCAAGCTGTCCTCCCCTCCCCCAGATGATCGACCTGGGGCTTGTCCTGCATCAGGGAGCCTATTTCCGTGACCTGTGGAACATTCTGGACTTCATAGTGGTCAGTGGGGCCTTGGTGGCCTTTGCCTTCACGTAAGTCTTTACATGAGGCTTCCCACAAGCTCTAGTCTGAGTCCATTGTCAGATGCAGGTTATATTCTGGGGTGAAGAGATGGGAGTAAGGGCTGTGGAGTTATGCGGAGCACACCCCACCACAGTGCAACTGGCTTGTGCATGCTGTCACTATGGAGGAAGGAGGGGTCCAGACCACCTCCACTCCTCCCACAGCAAGACCTCTTGCTGTGATGCTTCCTGTAGTTTAGCTTGTGGGACATCTCATTTCCCTCTCCACAAGCCCCGTACATGCTGTCTCTTTGGGCTGAACCCCAAAAGACAAGCAGGAAGTGAGTGTGCATGAGAATCCTATCCCATCTGTGCCTCAAGGCCCATCACTTAAGCTGGTGGCCTTCTGTGTCCCTCTTTCCTCCAGGGGCTCTGAGGACACCTTGCCCTCAGTAAGATCATAGATCATGGTGCTGTCCTGCAATGACACCACAGTGTATGTGGCAGTTTGCAAGATGGCTCCATGGGGCTTAAAAGCCATGCTAAAATGGTACCCTTTCCAAGAAGGTACTCAAAAGTGGGGCAGCCATTCCAAGGTGGCCCCTGAATTCTTGCCATCTATCTCAAAATGACATTCCAAGATGGTCCCCATATTCTAGATGGTCATTCCAAAATGACACGTAAGGTCCATGCAGCCAAAATTGTGTCTAAGTTCTTGAAAGCCATTTCAAGATGGCAGTCAAGAGGGAAGGGCCATTACAAGATGGCCACTGACTTCTGGAACCCAAGTTCCAGGTGGCCATTCCATCAGAGTTCATCAAAATGGCACTTTACTAGGTGGCCATTACAAGCTGGCACCCAAATTCTTGCCGTCCATTCCAAGATGGTATTGTAAGTTTCGTTAACCATTCTAAAATAGTATTTGGGTGTGGATGGAATTTCAGAATGGCACCTGAGGCTTGGGTATCAATTTCAAGGTGTTGCCTGAGATCCGAGTGGCCATTCTCAAAGGCCTGAGTTCTGGCATCCAAATTTCTATGCAGCCATTCCAAGATGGTGACCAGTTTTGGTACAGTCCAACATGGCACCCAAGGTCCCTGACAGTACACACAGCAGTGTGATCCTCCCATGCCAGACATCTGTATCAGAAAGAGATCTAGGGGCTGGAGAGATGGCTTAGTGGTTAAGAGCACTGACTGCTCTTGCAAAGGACCCGAGTTCAATTCCCAGCACCCACATGGCAGCTGGCTAAGAACCATCTTAGGCTGGGCGTGGTGGCGCATGCCTTTAATCCCAGCACTCGGGAGGCAGAGGCAGGTGGATCTCGTGAGTTCAAGGCCAGCCTGGTCTACATAGTGAGCTCCAGGCCAGCTGAGACTAAAGGGAAACCCTGTCTCAGAAAGGAAGGAAGGAAGGAAGGAAGGAAGGAAGGAAGGAAGGAAGGAAGGAAGGAAGGAAGGAAGGAAGGAAGGAAGGAAGGAAAAAGGAAAGGAAAGAAAGAAAAGAGAAGAGAGAGAAGAGAAAGAAAAGAAAGAAGAGAAGAGAAAGAAAAGAAAGAAAAGAAAAGAAAAGAAAAAAGAAAAGAGATCTAACACAGTCCTAGTCCAGAATCCCTCTTGGGGACCAAGACTGTGCCCATTACAGGGATAATTCTCAGAAAAGGTCTTATAGGAATCCTGACCCACCTCACTCAGAACAAAAACCTGGGGCTTCTTTGGGCTTGCTGTGTCACTGGCTGCCTCAGTAGGTGCAGCTCTTCCACTGGCCCCTCACCTGACAACTGAGCATATGCTTTCTCACACAAGCCCAGGATGGTCACCCATTTTCATTTTAAGGGCTATACTAGGCCCTCTCAGATTCTTCCCTGAAGATACAGCAAGTGCAAGTTGTAGCATGTGAATTCTTGGCATTTCTACATGCCGCAGAGCCCAGACATGTGCAGGAGGCAGAGGCAGGGAGGGGGCTGAATTTCTGACTTGGCCAAACTCCCCAGTCCTCTTTCTTCCACTCTTCTTTTTTTTTTCTTCCACTCTTCTATCTCTTCCATTCACCCTGTATTCTCTCTCTCTCTCTCTCTCTCTCTCTCTCTCTCTCTCTCTCTCTCTCCTCTCTCTCTCTCTCTATATATATATATATATATCCTCTTTTTTGAGCTGGGGGGCCTTGTCTTGGGGCTGGAGGTGAGGGCCTTTGTACCACTATCACTGAGCTACAGCCCCAGAGGCAAGTTTTGTAATGCTCTCATTAACTTAGCACAGGCATAGTACTAGCCCGCGCTCCTAGAATTTCATTTTAACAAGAGAAGGTCAAAACAGGGCCGTTCCAGTGCATCTGCAGCTGGCAGCTCTTATAGGAACCATCATCCCTGTACATACTGGGGACTCTCTTGGTGTTTTAGAAGAGTTTAGAGCTGTGGGCTTTACAGAGGGGAGGGAGGAGAGCCCCACTGTGCCCCTGTCTGACTGATCTAGGGCAAGCCTAGCCCTGCCACTTCTCACCAGAGAGAGCCACAGCTTAGTGCAGCAGGCCAGCACCTTGATCAAGCGACTATTTCATACCCAGTAGCCAACTGCCCCAACACAGGGAAGGAGATGAAGGCTGCTCCTGGGTCCCCCCAAAGAAGTTTCTAAATGGTTCTCACCCCAGTGGCAGGCTTCTGACCCCCTGTGGCTATCAAGTTGTCTAGCCCTGTGGGGTCTTTGCCTGTCTCTGTAGCATCATGGTGGAGAGTTTCAGCCTGCTGCTTCCCTCCTGGTCCTTTAGTTGTCTGTCTCTTGGCCCATCTACTCTATAGACAAGGTGGAGAACCCCCATAAGGAATGAAAGTTTCCTCTAGCTGAGCAGGGCGGCAAATGCCTATAGTCCCAGCTCTCTTTCCTAGGCAGGCCAGCCAGGGCTACAAAACATGGATGTCTCAGAAAAGGGAAGGAAGGAAAGAAAAGCTCCCTTAAGACTTCCTGGCTTCTCTCTAGATGGCAAGCTGTGCAGCCTCGCTTTGCCTCAGTGGTGACTGATACCTGTCACCCTTGCCACAATTGCAACAGGGTGGTGATTCTATCTTCCCATTCCACAGATAGGAAACTGAGGCGGGGAGAGGTATGCAGATAATGGAATCCCAACCAGCAACCCAGCTCAATCAATGGTCTGGGAGGGCTAGGGGAGGGAACGGGAGGAGATGGGAGGCTGTTCCCCTCTTGGTAAGGAGGCACTTGCTATGTGGCCTTTAGAGGTTGAGGCAAAGACTCTGATTGTCCCCCACCTCTAAGATGGGACCCTGCCCCTGTGCTCCCCAAGGGATAGCAAAGCACCTCTGAATGTCCCCACCCAACTCCCCTCACCCAGATCTATTTGTGTTTGTGTGTGTATGTGTGTGTGTGTGTGTGTGTATGTTCGCACGCACGCTCCTGTGTGTGCCTTATGACCCCCCACTCCATCCACCAACCATAAACCATCATTAACTCGTGTGCATCATCATTAACAATACATTTCATAAGCTGTCATCATGAGGGGCATCATGCTCAGTGCCCATGCTTTGGGGCACATATCACAGCAGCTGTCAGATCCTGAGCTCACCCTCACTGCCAAGAGTCCATCTGGTGCCACTGTCCCTCATCCAGGGCAGGGCTGCAACCCCCACACAAACTGGCAGAGCCCACCTTGATCAAGCTCTCCTGCATTCTCGGGAACTGTGCTGCCAGGCAGCCAAAGAAGGGGGCCTCCATCAACACCCTCAGAACACCCCTGTCCCAGAGAAAAAGATTCAAATTTAAGGTGTATGCGTGCGGGTTTGAACCTGTTGGCCACTTTCTATGTGCCCTGCAGAAGTCACTCTCCTCTGGGCTTCAGCTTCCTCATCTGGGAAATGAACATAATGGTGCCATTGTCCTGCACGTGAGTGCAGTGCCAGTCACAAGACTTTTTAGTAGATTAGGGAGTCAGGTGGAACTCAGTGACAATGCTGTCCTGGCATCTGTAAACTCACTCCCAGCCCCTAGGAGGAGTAGAAAGGGGAAGATGAGGCCTTCTACCAGGAGAATCTGGGCCTAGACACACCCCAGCCCACACACACTCAGGTCTGAGAGCCCCAAACTGGACTTAAGAAAAAAAGGACTGGGGCACAAATGGAAAGAGACATAAATTATTCAAGGTTGGTTGGAAAAGAAAATGGCCAGGCACAGTGCGATACCTAGAGCCCTAGGCCCTAGGGAGGCTAAGGCAGGATCTGAAGGTCTAGGCCTGCCTGGGAAACCTCGAGGAAAGATCCTATCTCAGAATAGAAAGTAGAGGGCTGGAGATCTGGCTCCACCTAGATGTGTGGCGTCCTGGGCCCCATCACTACAAGTTCTCCCTCCCTCCAAACAGCTTGTATCAGCCCAGTGGCTACATAAGAGGCTGAGGGAGGAATCAGCTGTGTAGGCCAGCCTGAGATAAATCCTGATCCAATGAACTCAAAAGAGGGGCCTCAACTCCTTGGCGGTAAAGGCAGTGTTCAAACCCTCATCCTCCCCTCCAGAGCTCACCTTGCCCACATGCTGGGCTGTGGCACCAGAGCTCTGCAGGCAGTGTCCCTCCTGCTCTGGCAGTGACTCGTGGCTAGTTTGCCGCAGGATGGACAGCTCCAGGGATGCCACGGTCCTTGGAATTGGCCTTTGTAGGCTGCTGTCAGGGCCATGGCCTGCCCAGGGCGGGCACTGAAAGAGGGGCTCCCCCTCCTAGCACCCTGGAGCCTGGAGCCCAAGCCCATGTGTGTCTGTGCGTGTCCTGTGTTCTCTCTGAGGCCGCTCACGATCTGTCTCTCCCTCCAACGCCACCTCGCCAGGAGCAGTACACGGTAAAGTCTCTCTCTCTCTCTCTCTCTCTCTCTCTCTCTCTCTCTCTCTCTCTCTGTCTCATCCTCTGTGCCCTGGTTTCAGCCATGTTGATTCTGGTTCCCTTTCTCTGTGGCCTTGTGTTCTTGCTGGTGTCCTGTGGCTACCATGACCAGAACCTTCTCCCTGGGGGCAGAGGAGTCTCAAGAATATCATCTGCCACCATGCCCCACTAACTCTCACAGAGAACAAACAGGGCAGAGGCATCCTTCCCCAAATACAACATCAGCAGGGCCAGGGACCTGGGGAAGCCAGTCACCAGAGCAGCCACAGTTTCTAGATCCCCAGGGGGACAGCTCAGAAATCCAAACAACTAGAAAACGGGTTGTGCGGGGAGGAAGGGACAGACTGAGTAGCATCTGCCAACAGAGAACTCAGTGTGGTAGTGCACAGCCCAGTAACCAGCACGCAGGCTATGGCAGGAAGATCTTGACTTCCAGGGCAGCCTGGACTATATATTAAGACCCTGTCTCAAAACAAGAAGATATGTGTATCAAAAAGTAAGTGTCGGGGCTGGAGGGATGGTTCAGCAGTTAGGAGTACTGGCTGCTTTTACAGAAGACCTGGTTTTGGTTCCCAGCACCCATATGGTGACTAACAACCTTCCATAACTCCAGTTCCAGGGGATCTAACACCCTCTTCTAGCCTCTGAGGGCTTTGCATGACATACATGCAAACAAAACATCATACATATAAAAGTTTAAAAAATGCCCTTAATATATAAAAAGTAGGGGCTGGAGAGATGGCCTACTGGTTAAGAGCAGTGACTGCTCTTGCAGAGGACCCGGGTTCGATCCCCAGCACCCACATGGTGGCTGAGAACCCTCTGTAACTCCAATTCCAGGAGAACTCCAGTTCCAGGGGAATCCGACACCCTCTTCTGACCTCCGCGGCATTGCACAACACAGGTGCACAGACCTACATGCAGACAGTACATTCATACACGTAGAAAATAAATTAAAAAAATGTTTTTAAAAAGCAGTGATAATCGGACATGGTGGCACATGCCTTTAATCCCAGCACCCAAGAGGCAGAAGCAGGCAAGGTCCTGTCTTTAAAAGGAAAAGCTATCAGAAATCAATAAGAAACATTAAACTTCTTATGATCAGTGGACAAAAATGTACATATGAAACATTAGCCAAGTCACAGTGGTGCATACCTGCAGTCCCAACACTTAGGATGTGGCAGGAGGATCCAAGTTTGAGGCTGACCTGAGCTACACAGTGAGACCCTATTTCAAACATAAAAAAGAGGGGCTGAGGAGATGACTCGGTAGTGTTTGCTGTACTCTGAGTCAAATACCCAGAGCCCCCATAAAAAGCCAGGTGTGGTATTTATGAACTTGTAATCCCAGTACTGGGAATATGGAGACAGAGCAGGTCCCTGGGGCTCGATGGCCAACCTAGCCTACTTGGTGAGCTCCAGACCAGTGAGAGATGTTGTCTCAGGAAACAAGATGGGCAGCACCTGAAGTATGACCCCCTGAGGTTAAAGTCTTGTGCACGCTTGCGCGCATGCACACACACACACACACACACCACGAAGATGGAAAGGAAAAGCCCAAATCCAGCTCCATTCATAGTTTGCTGGAAAATGTTTTTCCACCTAGATACCTTGGGTGTTGGGACAGCTCTGGGCAGTAACCACAGGGAGATGTTTGTCTCTAGGACTATAGAAGCAGCAGAAGAATTTACCTCAAATTGAGCCTCTGTAGGGTTTTTCTGTCTAAAAGACAAAAACCCAGAGCTTTCCAGAATAGCCCCAGAGGTTGGCAGACCCCAGAGCTAGGGGAGAAGGGTCAGGTGTTTCAGAAAGAGAGAGTGAATGCTGCTGGTGGGGGTAGCAATAGTGTGCACAGAGAGAAGACTTCAACAGCAGTCTGCAAAATCAGATAGCTGAGCATCCCCATCTGCCCACTGCTCAGGAGACTGAGCTCAACTTCAAGGCCAGCCTGGGCCACATGGTAAAACACTGTCTCAAGGAAATAAAAAATACACAAAGGGCCAGTGCAGGTGAAGGTGCCTATCACCAAGCCTGGTAACCTGAGCTCAATCTCCAAGACCCACATGGTAGAAGGAGAGAGAGTACGTACTCTTGAAAGTTTTCCTTTGACATACTTGACATGACACGTACCCATAAACATATGCACTTGCACACAAAAATGAATAAATGTAATTTTAAAACTTTTTTGGCCAGGTATGGCACCCACCTTTCAACCCAGCATTCAGGAGGCAGAGGCAAGCTGATTTCCGTGAATCTGAGGCTGATCTAGTCTACCTGCATAGTGAGATCCAGGCCAGTTTGTGCTGAATATTGGGACCCTGTTTCAAGAAAAGAAAAAAAGAAAAGAAAAAATGGGTGTTTTGTTTTGTTTTGCTTTGTTTTAATGCAGAGTCTCCCTTGTAGTCCCAGCTGTCCTGGAACTTGCTATGTAGACCAGGCTGATCTTGATCTCACAGAGATCTACCTGCCACTGCCCCCCAAGTGCTGGGATTAAAGGCGTGGACCACTATGCCTGGTTAAGAAAAGTTTAAAAAAAAAAAAAAAAATTAGAAAGCTGGCCTGGAGAGAGGCTCAGTAGTTAAGAGAACTGACAGCAGAGGACCTGGATTCAGTTCCACAGCTACGACTATCTGTAACTCCAGTTTCAGGGGATCCAATGTCTTCTGGCCTCTCTGGGAACTGTACTCAGGTTCACTTATGTACATGTGGGCAAAATACTCATAAGTAAAAAACAATTGTTTTTAAAAAATGGAGCCAAGCCAGGTGTGCTGGCACACTCCTTTAATCCTAGCACTCAGGAGGCAGAGGCAGGTGGATCTTTGTGATTCAAGGCCAGCCTGGTTCTACAGAGTAGTGTTCCAGGACACTGGGGTTACAGGAGACCCTGTCTCAAAAAGACAAAAAAAAAAAAAAAAACGGAGCCAGGCGTAGTAGTGTACACCTTTAATCCCAGCACTCAGGAGGCAGAGGCAGGTGGATCTTTGTGAGTTCAAGGCCACCCTGGTCCTCAGAGTGAGTTTCAGAATAGCTGGGGCTACAGGGAGACCCTGTCTGGAAAAGACAAAAAAAGAAATGGAAAGCCAGGGCTGGAAAGATGGCTCAGTGCTTAAGAGCACTAACTGCTCTTGCAGAGGACTTGGATTCATTTCCCAGCACCCACATGGCAGCTAATACCCATCCCTAACTCCAGTTCTAGAGGATCCAACGTCCTCTTTTGACCTCCATGGCCACTTACATGGGTGCACTTACATACATGCAGGCATAGCACTCATGTTCATAAAATAAAAATAAAGATTAAAAAAAAAGTAGAAAGCCAAGGAACATGGCCAGAGGTTGTATTGTTCAGCCTTCAGTTGGACTGTAAGGTGAGCTAGACTAAATGCCAAGAAGTCCGAATGCCAAGCTGAAAATTTTGCTTTGCTCTTGAAGAATTCAGAGGTTCCAGAAGGATTCTTTAGGAAAATAAATGGTTACTAGCATGTGTGAAAAGATAGAAGCAAGAAGGTACAGATGTACGACAGTGGCCAGATGGTCAGTTGATACTTGAGCTGCTTGCTACCTTCTAGGGCTCCAGTGTGCAGCAAATGTTACTCTTAAGATTTGGGTTTGGCTGGGTATGGTGGTACACGCCTTTAATCCCAGCACTTGGGAGGCAGAGGCAGGAGGATCTCTGTGAGTTCGAGGCTAGCCGGGTCTACATAGTGAATTCCAGGACAGCTGGGGCTTCGGGGAGACCCTACCTAAAAAAAAAAAAAAAAAGATTTGGGTTTGAGAGATGGGATCCTCAACCTCAAGCCCTTGATGGTTTGATGACCCACACCATCATCTTGGGAGCCAGGAAAGCCTTGTGTCTTTAGACTCTGCATGGCTAAGCTCAGGCCTGTTTTCTACGAATCTACTGACCTTCCTTCCAGACCAAGAGGTTTGTTGGAAAGAGTAGGGTGAGAGTCAGAGCAGAAGCAGCCCTCCTTTGTGGCAGCCCATCCCAGGCCCAGCCAGACAACACAGGGTCTTCAACAAACCATGAGATGAGAGCCCCTTAAGGCACCTGGCTCCCAGGCCACTGCACCAGTTCAGAAAAGCCAGGGATGTACCTGGCTCAGACCAGACTCCTGGGTCCCAGAAAGTAAGGTCATTTGGGGTTGTAGGCCCCTAGTTCCCATCCTGACTTGTACTCCATCTTTTCCCTCCCCCTGACCCTAACACCCCCACAGTGGCAACAGCAAAGGGAAGGACATCAACACTATTAAATCTCTCCGGGTCCTCCGTGTGCTGCGACCTCTTAAAACCATCAAGCGCCTGCCAAAGCTCAAGGTGAGCCTGGGGGATGGGAAGAAAGGCCTGGCCAGGCTGGCTGTGTGCACAAGAACAGCATGCTGAGGGCCAGGCTTGGTGATAGACACCTGGAATCCAGCCACTCAGGAGGCTGAAGGAAGATCTCAAGTTCAGTGTCACCCTGGGCTTTATAGGAAGACTGTCTCAAACAAAACTCTACATTGAAGATGCCAGGGCCTCGTGCCTCCATATTACTGTTACTGGTGGCAGTTGAGGGGTTGGCTGATAGAATCTGCCTCAAGTAAGGGTCCTTCTTTCTTTTTTTGAGACAGGGTCTTACTATGTAGCACCAGCTGTAGATCAGGATGGCCCTGAACTCAGATGATAAGAGGCAGGGAGATCTCAGGATTTCTTTTGATTCACCATTAAAGTCCTGTAGTTTAAGCAGGGCAGAACACTAACTGGCCTACATAGCAAGACTGTCTCCAAAATAAAAATAGGTGGCTAGAGAGGGCAAGAGAGGGGGCTCAGCAGAAGAGCACTCGCTGCTCTTGCAGAGGCCCTGAGTTTGGTTCCAGCACCCACTTGTCAGCTCACAACCATCCATAACTCCAGTTTTCCAGGGGCTCCATCGCCCTGTTCTGGTCTCCATGGGCATTGCACGAATAGATGCACTGAAAGCAAAACACTCATACATATAAAATAAAAATAAATAAATTAATTAAATAAATAAATAAATAAATAATATGGCTAGAGATGTGGCTCCATCGGTGGAATGCTTGCCTGGCATACATGAAACCCTGGGTTGCCACATAAACTGGGCATGGAGAGCACATCTGTGATCCCAGTGCTTAGGTGTTGGAAGCAGAAAGGTTAGAAGTTCAAGGTCATAGCAAGTTCAAGGTCAGTCTGGGCTACCTGAGACCCTGACTCAAATAACTAAACTAAAATAAACATTTTCAATGGTTGTGAGCTGGTAACATGTACAGGCACTATCCTGTGTTGTTAGGAAGTAAGGGTGAGAAGCCCATACACACATACAGTCCATATTCCTCCAGTATTTCCAACCCAACTGCTGGAGCCACATGGCTGCAGAGGGAGTCAGCTGCTTTGCCTAGGCTAGGGTCAGGGGAGGCTGCCTCACCAGGCTAGGGTCAGGGCAGGCTGCCTCACCAGGCTAGGGTCAGGGCAGGCTACCCCACCAGGCTAGGGTCAGGGGAGGCTACCCCACCAGGCTAGGGTCAGGGGAGGCTACCCCACCAGGCTAGGGTCAGGGGAGGCTACCCCACCAGGCTAGGGTCAGGGGAGGCTACCCCACCAGGCTAGGGTCAGGGGAGGCTACCCCACCAGGCTAGGGTCAGGGGAGGCTACCCCACCAGGCTAGGGTCAGGGGAGGCTACCCCACCAGGCTAGGGTCAGGGGAGGCTACCCCACCAGGCTAGGGTCAGGGGAGGCTACCCCACCAGGCTAGGGTCAGGGGAGGCTACCCCACCAGGCTAGGGTCAGGGGAGGCTACCCCACCAGGCTAGGGTCAGGGGAGGCTACCCCACCAGGCTAGGGTCAGGGGAGGCTACCCCACCAGGCTAGGGTCAGGGGAGGCTACCCCACCAGGCTAGGGTCAGGGGAGGCTACCCCACCAGGCTAGGGTCAGGGGAGGCTACCCCACCAGGCTAGGGTCAGGGGAGGCTACCCCACCAGGCTAGGGTCAGGGGAGGCTACCCCACCAGGCTAGGGTCAGGGGAGGCTACCCCACCAGGCTAGGGTCAGGGGAGGCTACCCCACCAGGCTAGGGTCAGGGGAGGCTACCCCACCAGGCTAGGGTCAGGGGAGGCTACCCCACCAGGCTAGGGTCAGGGGAGGCTACCCCACCAGGCTAGGGTCAGGGGAGGCTACCCCACCAGGCTAGGGTCAGGGGAGGCTACCCCACCAGGCTAGGGTCAGGGGAGGCTACCCCACCAGGCTAGGGTCAGGGGAGGCTACCCCACCAGGCTAGGGTCAGGGGAGGCTACCCCACCAGGCTAGGGTCAGGGGAGGCTACCCCACCAGGCTAGGGTCAGGGGAGGCTACCCCACCAGGCTAGGGTCAGGGCAGGCTACCCCACCAGGCTAGGGTCAGGGGAGGCTACCCCACCAGGCTAGGGTCAGGGCAGGCTGCCCCACAGGCTAGGGTCAGGGCAGGCTGCCTCACCAAGCCCTCATGCTTCTCTTGCCCGCAGGCTGTGTTTGACTGCGTGGTGAACTCACTCAAAAATGTCTTCAACATCCTCATCGTGTACATGCTGTTCATGTTCATCTTCGCTGTGGTAGCTGTGCAGCTCTTCAAGGGCAAGTTCTTCCACTGCACTGACGAGTCCAAGGAATTCGAGAGGGACTGCCGGTGGGTGGGGCTCAGGCCCCACGGCCTCAGGAGGGGGAGTGGAAGGAGGTGGGACTGAGATGCTGGAGCCGAGACACAGAAGCAACTCAGGATCAGCTCGACTCTAAAACCAAGAGTTTTTAAAAGGCAGGCATGGGGGTGCACACCTGGGATATCAGCAATCAGGGGGCTGAGGCAAGAGGATCATCCTAAGTTTTGAGGCAAGCCTGAGCTACAGAATGAGACTCTGTTGCCCCACCCCCCCAAAAAAATTGCTCTGTGATAGACTGCATGCTTTACCAGGGCCCTGGGTTTACCCCCAGCATGAGAAATAAGTAGGAAAAAAGCAGAAGGCCCAGGTAGGGAGGCACAGACCACTCATGTCAGCACTCTTGAGGCTGAGGCTGAGAGGTAGAGAGCTCCAGGCCAGCCTGAGCTACATTATATAGTGAGACCCCACTCAGAAAATAAAAGAAGCAAACAAAGAGTTTGAGAATTCAGGTCCTGCTACAGGCTATAAGCAGATCTCTACAGTTTAGCAGACGCTTGTCAAATGGGATTTATTAATTCACATCCAAAGTCCCTCTGGAACCTTTATGAGCACATGTGTTTTAGAATTCAGATTACTTCCTCCGAATAGTGGTTATCCCACCACTCAGGATGCTGAGGCTGGAGGATCCAGAGTTCTAAGCCAACGTAGGCTACATAGTGAGACCCTGTCACACAGGAAGTCCCCAGACTTCTGAGTGGATCCAGAGACCCCTTTCCTGCTCCAAAAGGAGCAGCCATGCCTCAGGGTGTGAGAGGCGTAGCAGTTGAGGGTCCCTGTGTGTCCCTGCCTGTCTGCCTCCACACCCACACTCATGCCCAGGGCTGTCCCTACAGAACCTGACCACTTCCTGAGGGAGGAGAGCTGGGTGCTGCGCATTCTGTGGGTGGCTCCTCTCCTGCCTTAGTGTCCATCGCCCGCCCCCCAGAAGCACAGGGACAAGGGATCTGAGGGCAGAGTCTCCTGCTAACTGACAGCCCTGCTCTGTGACAGTGGCAAGTACCTCCTGTATGAGAAGAATGAGGTGAAGGCCCGCGACCGGGAGTGGAAGAAGTACGAGTTCCACTACGACAACGTGCTCTGGGCCCTGCTCACCCTCTTCACAGTGTCCACGGGGGAAGGCTGGCCGCAGTGAGTGGCCCCCAGGGTGCAGGGACCGATGGGATACAATGTGGAGAGGGGTGGAGGACAGACAGCAAGGCTGGCTGCCCTGGGTGAAGCCTGCACTGTCACCAAGAATAGTGGTCGCCAGCTGTGGGTGTAGCACAGTATTGGAACTGCCTAGCTTGTTCAGAAGTCCCAGTTACTCCTAAAGAGTACACAGAAAAACTAAAAACAGCCTTACCCTAGCATGGTAGTGCATGCCTTTAATCCCAGCAGGCAGATCTGTGAATTCAAGGCCAGCCTCGTCTACATAGTACCAGGCCAGCTGGAGCTATACTGTAAGACTTTGCCTCTCCTGTCTCTTCCCCCACCCCCGAATAAAAAACCACCAGCCTGGGAGATAGATCGGAATTAGGTGATAAAGTTTGAGCAGAATGACTGGAGTTCCATCTCCATGTGAAAGCCAGGCTTAGTGGCTCTAAGGAGGCGAGACTAGTGAATCCTGGTGACTCACTGACTAGCCAGCCTGGTCAAGTCAACCAGCTCAAGGTATGGTGAAAGACCCTGTCTCCAAAAATAAGGCAAGTTCAGTGAGAGGACTCAGCATGTACAGGCACTTGCTGCCAAGCCTGAGGATTGGGCTGAATCCTCAGGGCCCACATGGTAGAAGGAGAGAATAATTCCAACCTCCATAGGCCTACCACAGCATGCACACATGAACACACACAAGTCAATAAATAAAAATGTTGGGGCTGGAGAAAGACGGCTCTGGTTAAAAGCATTTACTGTTCCTACAGAGAACCCAAGTTGCTTTCCCCGAATCCATATTGGGTGACTCACAACCACCAGCTCCAGCTCCAGGAGATCTGATGCCTTCTCCTGGCCTCAGGCACCCACACACATGTAGCAGACATTCACACAGACATACACATAAATAAGAACAAAATTTTAAACAAATGTAGTTAAAATAAATCAAATAAGTTGAAGACCAAACAAGGAAAACATGTAATGTCAACCTCTGGCCTACACACCACACACACAGACACTTGTATGTATACATGTACACACACAAAAGAAATAGCTTCATACTTTAGTGCATATGCTGAATTGAAACTGTGTAGATTAATATGCCCCTGAACAGAGAAAGTATGCAAATTTGGGAAGCATTCTATACTTTTTGTTTGGTTTGGTTTTTTTGAAACAGGGTCTCCCTGTAGCCCCCACTGGCCTACACCTCACTATATAGACCAGAGCAGACTGGCCTCAATCTCACGGAGATCCACTTGCCTCTGTCTCCCCTGTGCTAGGATTAAAGGCATGTGCTGCCACCATACCTAGTTTGCATTCTTTTTTTTTTTTTTTTTTTGGTCTTTTTGAGGCAGGGTCTCCCTGTAGCCCCAGCTGTCCTGGAACTTGCTGTGTAGACCAGGCTGACCTTGAACTCACAGAGATCCATCTGCCTCTGCCTCCCAAGTGCTGGGATTAAAGGCATGCACCACCATGCTGGTGCATTCTGTATTTTTTAATTGGACAAAGAATATGTGGTATTTATTCAGTGGAGTATTAGCCATAAAGATGAATGAGCTGGGTGTGGTGCACATTCCTGTAATACCAGGTAACTTGGGAAGCTGAGGTAGGAAGATCACAAGTGCCAGCCCAGACTGGACTAAACAGTGAGTTCCTGTCTCTAAAAAGTAAATCAGTAAATGAAATGACACTATTTGTTTGCTCATTGTGGACTTTTTGGTATTTTTATTTCTTTACATATCACAAAAAGATTGTTTATCTTGATTTCTTGCATTCTGGGAGCCTCTTTAATTTGTGACAGAGGCTGAGCCCCACCCCCCCAATCTCTTCACCATAATTGTGTTCATCCCTCTGAGAGATCTTAGAAATGTCCAGTTAAAGGTGTACTAGAATGTGCCTCAATGTCTTCACCTCCTTCCTCTCAGCAATCACCAACCGTGTGTCTGTGCCTACCTGTACACATGCCCAGCACCCCACAGTGAGACTGTGTGTCTATGCCTACCTGTACACATGCCCAGCACCCCACAGTGAGACTGAGTTTCTATGCCTACCTATACACGTGCCCATACCCCACAGTGAGACTGGCACTGCCTCTCATGGAACCTGGGAGTGCAGTTTGTAAAGATTCCCTTTCTTGGGGCTGGAGAGATGGCTTAGCTTGCTGCTCTTCCAGAAGACTTGAGCTCAGTTCCCAGCACTCACATGGCAGCTCATAATTACCTGTAACCCTGGCTCCCTGGGACCTGCTGCTTTCTTCTAGCCTCTGTGGGCACAGACATACATACATACAATTTAAATTTTTAAATTTAGTAACAAACTCAGGAATAACAATGTCCAAATGTTATCAGACAATGGGACCTTTAAATTTTTTTTATTAATTTTTATTTATTTATGTGTATGAATGTACTGTCTGCATGCAGGTGTGTGCACCCATGTCGTGCAACGCCGCGGAGGTCAGAAGAGGGTCTCGGATTCCCCTGGAACTGGAGTTCTCCTGGAATTGGAGTTTCAGACGGCCGCCATGTGGGTGCTGGAGATCGAACCCGGGTCCTCTGTAAGAGCGGTCGGCGCTCTTAACCGCTAGGCCATCTCTCCAGCCCCGGGACCTTTAAATTTATGTGTCAGAAACAACTGCTCCCTGAAATAGCTTCAGCCCAACCAGAGTGTTTTTCAAAAAAAAAAAAAAGTTTTTAAATTTATTTTTATTTTATGTGCATGTGAGTGTTTTTCCTGCATGTATTTAAGTGTACCCATGCATGCAATAACTGTAGAGAACAGAAAAAGGTATCAGATAGCCTAAATATGGAGTTGAGGGTAGTTGTTAGCCACTGTGTGGGTGCTAGAACAAACCCAGGTTCACTGCAGGAACAGCCACTTATTCTCTTAACTGCCAAACCATGTGTCCAGCTCCCCCTGAGAATTTTTTTTAAGAAAGGCAAAACCACACACAGAAATGATTTTGTCCAAACAGGGTACTCAGTGTCTACCTGCCAGAAATTATCATAAATATTTATCATGTCAACTATACAAAGGCACTACTTCAACACCAGACTTTTTCTTTGATGAGTAAACGCACTTATGAAGGATTACTTACAGAGCAGAGGATAGTCATGGCTGCTGCATTAGCCAGACATAACTTTTTTTTTTTTTGCCTGGCGGGAATAGAACCCAGGGTCTCCTACATGCAAGGCAAACAACCTGCCACTGAGCGGTAGCCCCACCAAGATGCAGAGCTCATGAACAGCGCACAACCCATGCAACTGTCCAGAGCGGCTGTGTCCACACTCCCACACGCCTCTGCTCAAATCCCCCTCACTGCCCAGTGCCTGCCTCCTTGCCCTCTGTGCCATCCATCACCTCAAGCCTGCTTTACACCCCAGTGTAGCAGGTTCCTCTAAACTGCTGCACCTTGTGTGCAAAATGGAGCCAGGAATTACCTTCCCCCAAGGGCTGCTGGGAAGTGTGTTCAATGTTCTTAATTATTTGTGGTGCCTGGTCAACCTCAGTGCTTTACAGGAATCACAGACTGCTTTCATCTTTTCCATTTTCTCCTCCACTCCTGTGTCCCTGTCCTCCCCATACCCTCTGCACCCTCCTCTCTCCTATGCTCACAGGGTCCTGAAGCACTCAGTGGATGCCACCTTCGAGAACCAGGGCCCCAGCCCCGGATACCGCATGGAGATGTCCATCTTCTACGTGGTCTACTTCGTGGTGTTCCCCTTCTTCTTTGTGAACATCTTCGTGGCCTTGATCATTATCACCTTCCAGGAACAGGGAGACAAGATGATGGAGGAGTACAGCCTGGAGAAAAATGAGGTGCCACTCCCTAGATGTGCTCATTTAAAAAGTGGCACACAGCCCACATTCATGCACATACACAGAGCTAGAAACCCACTTTTACAGATAACTGGGAACAGAACAGCAGTAGATATACCCAGACAGGGAACAGTCTACAGCATAGCCCTCCTCAGGGTTCCAGATAAAATATATCAGCTAGCAGGGCTGGAGGGATGGCTCAGCAGTTAAGAGCACCAACTGTTCTTGCAGAGGACCCAGGTTCGATTCCCAGCACCCACATGGCGGCTAAGGACCATCTTTAACTCCAGTTCCAGGGGAATCCAACACCCACTTCTGACCTCTGTGGCATGTAGACAGTACACTCGTACACAAAAAATAATAAAAAATTAAAAATTTTAAAAAATCCCATGATGAACTGGGTGTGGTGACACACACCTTTAATCTCAGCACTCAGGAGGCAGAGGCAGGTAGATCTCTGTGAGTTCAAAGCCAGCCTGGTCTACATAGCAAGCTCCAGGCCAGCTGGGACTAAAGGGAGACTCTATCTCAAAAATACCAAAGAAAATTAAAAAAACAAACAAAACATATCAGCTAGCATAAGGATGTATTGGTCAATGTGGGTCAAGTTGTGCTGCAATAACAAGCAGCTCCATGTATCCACAAAGGGGCTAGTTGCTTTCTCACACTGGATTCGAATTTGGTGGTCCTGTCCTTGCTTTCTTTATTCCCCTGACCAGGCCAGCACAGCAAAGGAAGGGTACACCAGTGTTCTAGGCCTTGAGGCCCATCTCAGAGTGACTATTGTATGACTTTCCTTGAGGAGCTGTGAATAGGCATCTGTTCATTCCAGATAAAGCACCAAAGGGTGACCAGGATCTCTGCCTCAAGCAAGTGCCTACTGATCTTGGGATTCACACCTGAGGGAACACTAAAAGGGAGCATTAGCAAGCCCCAGCACATGAAACAGTAGCATCACATGTAGCAGTGGTTCCATGGAAGAACAATCCTGGGCACAGCAGCAGGAGTAGGAGGAGCTGCCTTGCTCTGCTCTGTGCTCCATGATCATCCATGTGAGCTGTTTGCTACCTGTCCTTGGGCTTCTGTGGGTTGTCGTGAGTCTCTCACCCACCATGGACTCAGTGGGAGAACTGCTTGGCCTGGCTCAGGAGTGAGCAGGAGCTCAGAGTGCTCTCTCCTGCTGTGCCCACTGTGCCTGCTGTACCTGCCATAACTACTGTGTCTGCTGTAATTGCTGTGAGAGCCAGCTTCCTGGTTCTACAAGCTCTTGGCTTGCGCCACAGCTGTCACCTTTCTATCCCCCGCTGCTAAATGGGCCCCAGGCTGGGTGAACAGCCTCTACCCCCAGTATGCTTTCTTACATGAGAAGTATACACAGCATTCTGGGAATAGCTGCCTACCCCCAAGGACATGCTTGGTTTTTTCCACTGTCCTACACTGGCTCCTCCCTTCCTTCCACCAATGAACTGTTGCTCAGGCTAGAGGGACTTCAGGCTCTCACAAGTTCCAAATTTTGGTTTTTTTCCTCAGGAATTTTCTCATGCATCTTCCCACATTGGTCTTTCTGTTTTATTATTTTTTTATTTATTTATATTTTTATGTGTATGAATGTATTATCTGTGTGCATGTAAGTATACCCATTTAGTGCAGTGCACAGGGAAGTCAGAAGAGGGTGTCAGATCCCCTAGAACTGGAGTTACAGATGGTTGCTATGGGCCTTGCAGGTGATGGGATTCAAACCTGGGTCTTCTGCAAGAATACCCAGTGCTCCTAACCACTGAGCCATCTCTCTAGCCCCCTACATTGGCCTTTCAAGTGACCCAGGCAAACCCCTTGCCTGTCTTACACGTCTTATTCCCTTAATTGTTTTATTGCTTTGCAAACTTTATTTTCACACTGCTCTGAGTGGCTCAGAGCTGTGAGACCCTCTCTTTATAAAGCCACTTGTTCCACAAGGCACTTAGCCCTGTACATTACTGGCCCTAGAGTCCATGATGGATCAACCCATCAGCTCCCCTGTGAACACAGTTCTCTCTGGCCCAGTGAACTGGCCATCAAACACTGCTTGTCATACAGCCAGTTCCCTTAGTGATCCCTGTCCTTCCTGCATTATCTTCCAGTCTCTGATATCCATGGGGACTTAGCCTAATGGTTCACATGAGCCTGTCCATCCAGGACTGTCCCTTAATCCCACCTCAAGTGCTGCTTTGCTGTACAGAAGGACAGGTGGGTATATCACCCAAACACTCTGCTTCTCCAGCACTCTGATTGCTTGCTTGCTTGATTGATTGATTGATTGATTGATTGCATGCATCCACTCCCCATGTCCACATCCACAGCATCCAGAGCCACATTGACCGGAGTTTTCATTGATAAGTCTTTCTCAGGCACTAGAAAGGCAGCTCAGTGGTTTAGAGGCGTGCTACTACACTATATCTTGTTTTTTTTTTTTTTTTTTTTTGTCTTTTCGAGACAGGGTCTCTCTGTAGCCCCAGCTGTCCTGGAATTCGCTCTGTAGGCCAGGCTGGCCTTGAACTCACACAAGATCCACCTGCCTCTACCTCGCAAGTGCTAGGATTAAAGGCATGCGCCACCATGCCCGGCTCAGGAGTGCTCACTATTCTTAGGAGGACCTGAGAGCTATTAAAAAGCCATTTCCAACTAAAGCAGTCCAGAGGCTGAGTCCTGCAGCAGGCCATCAGGAGCCTTTGTCTGCATGTTGAATTGTAGTCAGACCTGAGCAACTTCTTCTGTCTTTTCCTCCTCCTCCTATGATTCTTCCTGTGGATTCTTAGCTACCTTTCCTGCTGCCATGACAGAACCCAGACAAAAGCCATCTGAAGAAGGCAGGCTTTGTTTTGGCTCACAGTTTGGGGCACAGTTCTTCATGGAGGGAGGTCTAGAGCTTGAGGGCTCACATCGCCCTCAAGAGCAGAGCAGTGAAAACTGCTGCCAAACCCCAGCTCTCTTCACACAACCTGGGACCCAGGCTGCCCTCCTCTAGGGGGTAGTTTTCCCAGTTCAGTTTGCCTAAAGGATCCCTCACAGATGCACCTGGAGGCTTGTCACATAAGTGATTCAGATCCTGTCAGGGTGGCAGTCACTGCTGGGCATCCCAGGTGTCTGTCCTGAAGCACCTCCCTCATTCCATCCTCCTGTTTTTCCTGCCACCTCTAAGGCTACTGTGAAGGCTAGCCTCTGCTCATCTGAGACCTTACAAGTGCTTTCTAGATAAATGGCTGAGCCCAGCTCTGTGTCTTGCCACCCATGGCAAAGGCCATACAGCTACCACCACAGCCTGCTTAAGACCATCTGTCTTATAGTAGTTCTGTCTGTTCTGTTATCCAGTTGTGGGGCATCTCTGTCCTCACATAGTGGGACCCTTCATCATGGAGTCGCACCACCCAATCCTGCACAGGAGTCCCCCACGTGCTGTCTGATGCTCATTGTGGGTTTCATCCCTCTTTGGTGGGGCATACACTGCCATGGCAGCAGGAGGAGGCCGGCCATCCCGTAGCACGTGGGGAAGGCAGGCACAGAGGTTATTCCAGTGGACACTCCTCCCTCACACATGGCCCAGCTGCGCATCTCACCCCCACACTGGTGCTGAACGGCTGCTGCCTGCCCCACTCACCTCTGGCTCTGTGGGTCCCTGTCTACATGCTTTGTGCATTCTGTTGTCTCTGCACCCAGAGAGGACAGCAGTGGACTAAAGAAACCATTCCACCTGACCAGCATAGTGAAGCAGTGAGTTTCCTGGGGCTCCTTGCAGGGCCCCCGCAAGAAGACAATACCAGCAGGACAGAGGTATTCCACATGCTGCCTCTGCAGCCCCCACAGCTGGAAGCTGGGCCCCTTGCAGTTGCATACAGCCTGGAGGAGGGGTCTTGTGAGTTTGAGTTTGCTTCACTCACTTCCTGTGTCTTTTGAGCCACCCTCCCTCCAGCAGGAGAGATTTCAATTCAGAGTAGAGTCCCACAGTAGTGACCTGCTCACATTCTCATTCACACAGCTGATCAGTCAAGTGGAGTGCGGTCTCCCAGGGAGGGTGAGTGGATTATTAGGATGACAGTTGCTGCACCTAGTCCAGGATTGCTGGTTCATGCTGGTTCCCTCAGAAAGCCAAGGCAGGAGGATCATGAGTTCGAGACCATTCTGGACTATATTACGAGACCCTGTCTCAAAAACAAACTTTCATTCAGTCCACCAAACAGGACAGATGTGCCCCTGTGCCCTTCTAGAATCATTTGCATTGAATAGAGAATCTAGATTGCACCCTTCCTTGGAGCTGTTGACCAAAAACCCAACAGTATTTCTCCCTCTCCCTCAAAGAAAGGGAAAACAGAATACTCAGTAAGAAACAATAGTTAAGCCAGGTAAGGACACAGGCCTGTCATCCCAGCACTGCACTCGGGAGGGCAGACAGGAGGGGTCAGTGGTTAGAGCCAGCATGGGACAGACAAGAGGGGTCAGTGGTTAGAGCCACCATGGGACAGACAAGAGGGTCACTGGTTAGAAGCCAGCATGGGACAGACAAGAGGGTCACTGGTTAGAAGCCAGCATGGGACAGACAGGAGGGGTCAGTGGTTAGAGCCAGCATGGGACAGACAAGAGGGTCACTGGTTAGAGCCAGCATGGGACAGAGTGAGACGCTATCTCAGAAATGAGAAAGGAGCTAGAAGTGTGCCTCGGCTGGGACAATGTTCACCTAGCATGAACAGAGCTC
Organism: Rhizomys pruinosus; assembly: GCA_009823505.1. NCBI lineage: Eukaryota > Metazoa > Chordata > Mammalia > Rodentia > Spalacidae > Rhizomys > Rhizomys pruinosus. The sequence continues at coordinate 340,405 of VZQC01008984.1, read as the reverse complement.
AGGGTTTGATTCCCGGCAACACATAGACAGTGGGGACACACCCATAATCCCAGCACACACACGGTGGAGGCAGGAGGCCCAGGAGTTCAAGGTCATCCTTGACTACATATCAAGCTTCAAGCCAGGCTGGGCTACATGAGACCTTAGAGACTAGAAAGAGAGGGGGTAGTTAAAAGGTCTTGCTCTTCCAGAGGACCTAATCCAAAAGCCCTGTACACATAAGACACACAGACATACACAGAAGTACATAAATGCTTGTGGGGGGCAGAGGGGTGTCTGTGAGGAGTAGGACACTTGCAAGTGACTTCAGAAGTCACCATAGGTAAAAGAAGCAGTAGTCTTTTTATGAGGAGCCTGTGAGAACTGCAGGAATCCAGGCTAGGGCAGAAAGAAGCTAAGATCCAGGCAGCTTCCCCTGAGGGCTGTTTGCAGCTGGCCTCCCCTCTGCCCAGCCCCTTATGCACTGGCCTCTCTCCTGCAGAGGGCCTGCATCGATTTCGCCATCAGTGCCAAGCCGCTGACCCGGCACATGCCTCAGAACAAGCAGAGCTTCCAGTACCGCATGTGGCAGTTTGTGGTGTCACCGCCATTTGAATACACCATCATGGCCATGATTGCGCTCAACACCATCGTGCTGATGATGAAGGTGAGCCCCCCCACACCCACAATGTGAAACTAGTGGAGCCTCCCAGCTAGACCACACTTTGCCACCTCTGAGCCTTCACTACTGCTGTGCCCTCTGCCTGCCACACTGTTCCCACTATGCTCTCTGGGCAACTTCGTCCTTCCTCCTAGGTAAATGTCCTCCAAGAAACTGTAAGCTGTGGCTGGGACTTCTCTGCAGTTACCTAGGAATCATCTTACAAGATGTGGTATCACTGTGGGATTGCACACTTCACACAGTCCCTCACCCTGTGAGCTTTGAGAAGCCATGTGCCTGGCTCCCTAGGACTCAGAAAGGGCTTCCTGAAGAGGAGTGGATTCCCTCCTTGATTTGTGAGGGTGGATCATGGAAAGGGACCAAGGAGGGCTTCAGGAGCTCCAAGACCCCCAGCTCTTAACTGGAGGCAGGGATCTACCACTGAGCCACATTCTGAGGCCTTCCTCTCCCTTTTTCAGAATGACTGAGTAGTATTTAAGCAATGGTTATAGTAAGCAGGAACCCCAGCCAGCACAGTAGCATACTATCCCAGATACTCAGAGGTATGGAGGAAGTGGGATCACTAGTTCAAGTCCAGCCTAAAAAAATTAGTGAAACCCTATCTCAAAAATAAATATAAGGGGACTGGAGAGATAGGTTTAGTGAGTAATGGCCCTTGTCACCAAACCTAATGACCTGAGTTCAACTCCTGAGACCCACACGGAAGGAGAGAACAACTCTCTTACATTGTCCTTTGGGCTTTACATGTGTGCATGCCACACAATAAGTAAAATGTAATTACATTTTTTAATAAATATAAGGGCTGGGCATGGTGGCACGTGCCTTTAGTCCTGCCATTCAGGAGACAGAAGTAGGCAGATCACTGTGAGCTCAAGGTCAGCCTGACTTCATAGCAAGTTCTAGGCCAGCTGGAGCTAAGGGGAGTCCCTGTCTTAATAATTAATTAGGCTGGGCATGGTGGTTCACACCTTTAATCCCAGCACTCAGGAGGTAGAGGTAGGTAGATCTCTGTGAGTATGAGGCCAGCCTGGTCTACATAGTGAGTTCCAGGACAGCTGGGGCTACAGGGAAACTCTGTCTCAAAAAGACAAATAATAATAATTATTATAAATAAAGTAAAGGCTGGAGATGTGGCTCCATGGTAGTACTTGCTTCAAGTTTCTAAGGCCCTAGACTCCATCCCCAGCACCAAAAGATAAATTAAAAAGTGACAAGGCGCCAGGTGTGGTGGCGCAGGCCTTTAATCCTAGCACTCGGGAGGCAGAGGCAGGCAGATCTCTGTGAGTTCAAGGCCAACCTGGTGTATAGAGTGAGCTCCAGGCCAGCTGGGACTAAAGGGAGCTCTGTCTCAAAAACACCAAAAAAAAAAAAAAAGTGACAAGGGCTGGAGAGGTGGTTCATCAGTTAAGAGTGCTTGCTGCTCTTGCAGAGGACCTGGGTTTGATTCCCAGCACCCATGTGGGGTGGCTCACAACCACATGACTCCAGCTCTAGAGGACCTGAAGCCTTCCTCTATGCTCTGCTGGAACACATGCATACATACACGCATACATACACATGATTTTGTGCATAGACATCCACACATAAATACAAAAGTAAAAATAGTTTAAAAAAAAATAATGTAAACCAGGGCACAGTTAGCACCCTTTTAATCCCAGCACTTGGGAGGCAGAGGCAGATGGGTATCTAGAGCTTTGAGGTCAGCTGGGTCTACATAGGGAGTTTAAGGACAGCCAGGGCTACATAGTGAGACTGTCTAAAAAGCAAACAAAAAACATGACAAGAAGCCTTGTCTATAATATCAGGTGTTCAACAGGGAAAAAAATAAGTGAATAAACATATAAATAATTAAGTGCCCAGCATATCAGAAGAAAAAGATTACCACAAATTAATACTGACTCTGAGGCCAGCCTGTGCTAGAGTGAGACCCTGTCTGGAAGAAGTAGAAGGACAGATTCCCTGGCCTATGGATCCTATGCTTTACTGAGCTATTGCTAGGCAAATAGGGTGGTCCTGTCTCTCTGAGCCTCCACTTTGCAGCTTGGCTACCAGCTGGCCACCAATACCTCCTCTTCTCTCTATCTAGTTCTATGGTGCCTCAGTAGCTTACGAGAATGCCCTGCGAGTGTTCAACATCGTCTTTACCTCCCTTTTCTCTCTGGAGTGCGTGCTCAAAGTCATGGCTTTTGGAATTCTGGTAAGTGTGGCCTAAGAGCTGCAGATTTTGGAAGTGTACAGGGCCCAGGGTGTGGGAGAGGGTGTGTGCTCTAGTTCCCAAGACCCTGTCCCAGTGATGGCCCAAGTTCCCTGTCCTCAGCCACAGTGCTGGCAGCAAATACTGAGAGCTTTTATACATCTCCAGGGGCCAGGTGGGTAAAGATTCAGCTTTCTCTGAAAATGCTCCTCTCAGGGTGACTGATGTCATCTCTTAGAGATGAGAAAACCAAGATCAGAGAGGGGGTGTTACAAGCCTAAAGAGGCTAAGACCAGAGCTTAGGAGTTCCAGTCCAGCCTAGGCTATAGAATGACTTCGATGCCAGCCTGGAATGAAACAAGACCTTGGGGCTGGAGAGATGGCTCAGCAGTTGAGAGTACCAACTGCTCTTGCAGAGGACCCGGGTTTGATTCCCAGCACCCACATGACAGCTAAGAACCGTCTTTAAGCCAGGTGTGGTGGTACAAACCTTTAATCCCAGCACTTGAGAGGCAGAGGCAGGTGGATCTCTGTAAGTTCAAGGCCAGCCTGGTCTACAGGACTTAGGTCCAGGCCAGCTGGGGCTATAGGGAGACCCTGTCTCAAACACACACACACACACACACACACACACACACACACACACACACACACAAAACAACCCAAGACCTTGTCTCATAAAAAAAAAAAAAAAGTAGCATAATCCATTGGAAATCTGACAACAGAGTACACTGACAAGCAGAATGGAATTCTTGGGAACTCCCCTCTGTCCCACTGACTCTTGGCCTTTTTCTACTTTTCATTTTGAGGTTGGGGGTGGGGGTCCTCACTAAGTTACCCAGAATGAGGAATAGGAAATGGGTGCATTTAATTTTATTTATTTATGTGTATGAATGTACTGTCTGCATGTAGGTTTGTGCACCCGTGTCGTGCAATGCCATGGAGGTCAGAAGAGGGTGTCGGATTCCCCTGGAACTGGAGTTCTCCTGGAATTGGAGTTACGGATGGTTCTTAGCTGCCATGTGGGTGCTGGGGATCGAACCCGGGTCCTCTGCAAGAGCAGTCAGTGCTCTTAACCACTAGGCCATTTCTCCAGCCCCCTTTTTTTAATTTTATTTATTTTTGTATGTGTACAAATGTACTGTCTGCATGTAGGTTTGTGCACCCGTGTCATGCAATGCCACGGAGGTCAGAAGAGGGTCTCGGATTCCCCTGGAACTGGAGTTAAAGACGGTTCTCGGCTGCCATGCGGGTGCTGGGGATCGAACCTGGGTCCTCTGCAAGAACAGTTGGCACTCTTAACCGCTAGGCTATCTCTCCAGCCCTACACTGGGAATTCTAGCACGGAGAAAGTAGAGGCAGGAGGATGCCTGAGGCTCACCAGCCAGCCAGTCTACCCTAATCGCTGAGTTCCAGGCCAGCTACTGGGAGACCTTGTCTCAAAAAAGGTGGACCATGAACTTGGAGGGTGACATTTAAGGTTGTCCTCCAGCCTACACACACACACACACACACACACACACACACACACACACACACACACAGTCTGGCCTTGAACTCACTCTGCAGCCCAATACCTGTTTTGAACTTCTGATCCTCATGGGTTAGCCTCCCAAGTGTTAGGGTGACAGACTTGTGCCATCACATCAGGCCTGGATAAGCCTTCTATTCTGAAATTGCCTCTTTTATCCAGTCCCATTCCTTTTCTTCTTTTTATTTTTGTATATGAGTATAATGTTTGCATGCATGTAAATGCACCCATGTCATGCAGTGCCCTTGGAGGTCAGAGAGGGCATCAGATTCCCCTGGAACTGGGGTTACAGACAGTTGTTAGCTGCCATGTGAGTGCTGGAAATAACCTGGGTCATCTGCAGGAGCAGCCAGTGCTCTTAAGCACTGAGCCATCTCTACAGTCCCTCCTTTTTTTTTTTCCTTTTAAATGTATATCCACTAATTTGATTTTATCTATACTAGTAGTGAACACTTAATCTATGGCACTCAGACAAACTTCCCTGCCCCAAGGGAATCAGGGGCACAGGTAGGGGGGCTGAGAAACTATAGTTTCCTTTCATCCTAAAAGGAGACAAATTAGTTTTCCTTTGCCATGACAAAATACCTGAGCTGGAAGGTTTCTCTTTTCTCACAGTTTCAGAGGTTTCAGCCCATGGTTTTTCAGCCCCATTGCCTTTGAGCCTGTGGTGAAGCAGTACACATGGTGGTGAACAGGACACCCATATCAAGGCAGCTGGGAAGCAAAGAGTAAGGGGAAAGGAGCTGCTGTGCCAGTGTCTTCTCCAGGGCTCCACCCTGTGACCTACCTCCCGTCCTCATCCTCGAGGCCCACCCCAGAGAATGTACCACCTCCCAGTCAGGACCCAGCCTCTACCTTGTATAGGCCTCTGGCACAGTTCCAGGCTATTATAGTCCCAGCAGGCCCATTCCCATTACTGATAGTATCTGGGTCACATAAAAAGACTAGATGCTTTTGCCGGGTGTGGTGGTACATGCCTTTAATCCCAGCACTCGGGAGGCAGAGGCAGGTAGATCTCTGTGAGTTCAAGGCCAGCCTGGTCTACAAAGTGAGGTCCAGGCCAGCTGGGACTACAGGGAGACCCTGTCTCAAAAAGACAAAAAAAAAAAAAAAAAGACTAGATGCTTCTAGACCAGGCCTGGTGGCACATGTAATCTCAGTTCTCCGGAGGCTAAGCAGGAGGATTGCAAGTTTGATGCTAGCCTGGTCCACATAGCAAACCAGGCCAGCCAGAGCTCGATAGCAAAAACAAACAAAAAGAAAGTAAGAAAATAAAATTTAGATTTTTTATAGTATATTATATGACTCACAGATAACTTGAAATTTAGTTTGTGTTGATTATTGCTTCAGAATGCCTGTGGTTAACCAGGCATTGTGGTGCAGGCCTGAAATTTGAGCCCTTGAAAGGCTGAAGCAGGAGGATCAGGAGTTGAAAGCCAGCCTAGGCTAGGTTGCCAATTCAAGGCCAGCCTGCAGTACATGAGACCCTGTCTCAAAAACTTGAGAAAAAAAAAAATGAGGCCAGGTGTGGTGGCACACACCTTTCATTTCAACACTTGGAAGGCAGAGTCAGGTGGATCATTGTGAGATTGAGGCCACCCTGGTCTACATAATGAGTTCTAGGCCAGCCAGGACTACATATCACAAAAGAAAAAATTTTAAATGCTAATAGTTATTAGACATGCAGCTAAAATATGGTATCTGGTATACTCATGAATAAATAATTAGAATTATTAATTATCTCTATTAGTTTTTTTCAGAACTAGTGTGAGGGTGGGGCTTAGTGATAGAGCATTATCTAACATGCATCAAGCCCCAAGTTCCATCCCCAGCACTGCAAACAAGAAACCCATTTTCTTCCCCTATATCATTTTCCTTAGAAAAGTAGAACATGAAATAACATAAATAAATGTATCTGGGTGGCTGCCTGGAGTGCAGAACGACAGACACAGACTAAAAAGAAAACAAAAATATAAGCCTTTATAGGGATAAAAATAAATCTCTTAGCTATTTTATTTATTCTATATATTTAGTCCGATTATGAGAAAGTGTCCCAAGACAAGCAAGGTTTATAACACACACACACACACACACACACACACACACACACACACACACACAAACACAGTGGCAAAGAGGGACTGAGCTGCTGGGGCATGGGTGTGCTTGTCAACTGTGGGTCTCTAAGCTGAGACAATCAGTTTAGAAGGAGGAAAGGCTGACTTTGTCTCCCTGTCAGAGGGTTAGGCCTAGGAACACATGCCCTTAGGGCAGTCAGGAAGAAGAGAAAGACATGAAGGACCGAGTTTCAGGAAATGCTTTGACTGTGACCTCACTTTCTCCCTGATAGGCCTCACCTCTTGGACTATTCTACCCCTTCCCAACATACCACAGGTTGGGCTTCAACTCATGGCCTCTGGGGACTGAATTTGTCACCTGGTTCAGTCCTCCTCTGAGGACTCCCTTAGAGTCAGACACTCAGAGGAAAAAATGCTCCCCTGGACTCAGTTGGAACAGGGGGCCCTCTGGGGACTTGAGGGCATCACAGTTACCAAAGAATGTGAGTTATTTTGATTTTGTGACAAGAGTACAGTCTAGTGGACCTCTTAAGCCAGCACCTAGCCTGGTCGTGTATCAGTCAGGAGAGATCACATTAAGCTGAGGTAACAAATATCCCCTGCATCTCAGAGGCTTCTGTCAACAAAAGCTTTTCATTACACTCATCAGGGTAAATGTTTTGCCTCCTAATTATTCAGGGATACAGCTTTGGGAAGCAGCTCTGGAATGGTGCTGATCAGCAGAATAATGTTAGAAATCTGGTTCAATGTGAAGGTGTTTGCCTTACTAGTATAAGGATCTCAGTTTGATCCCCAGCACCCACATTAAAAACCAGGCATCGTAATGTGTCTATAACCCTGGCACTAAGGAGGTGGAGTCAGGGCTTTCCCTGTGGCCCCATGACCAACTAGCCTAACCAGATCTGTGAAAGACCCCGCTCGAAACACAAGATGGGAGCTGGGCATGCTAATTCAGGCCTTCAGTCCCAGCACTCAGGAAGCAAAAGCAAGTGAATCTCTGAATTTAAGGCCAGCCTAATCTACATAGCAAGTTCCAGGCCAGCCAGGACTACATAGTGAGATCCTGTCTCAGAAAAACAAAAAAGATGGTGGCTCCCCTGAGCCTTCATTTCAGTCCCCTCTCTACCTGCACCATTGCTGCCCACCTCAGGCAGGGCAGCCTGCCAGATTCACCACTTCTGGAGTCTACTGTTTGAAACCCAAGGGTGTCCTTATAAGGCAGCTTGGTGAAGCTTCAGCAATGTTGGAGAGAAGGTCCCCAGTGGAAGAGAAGCAGGTCCCCAAGTCCCTTCTAGGACCAGCAATTGAGGCCTAAGAGGTCCAAGGGAAGAGAACTCAGATGACTTCCAGCTGCACTTACTGTATACATCTGCCATGCCCTAACAGGCCCTGCAAGCCTAGGGGAGGCGGGAGTGGGGGGGGGTGAGGGGGGGAAAGCAGGGTACAGACCCCTCTGTTGGCATCTCTGTCTTGTGGGTCCCTGTTCTAGAATTATTTCCGAGATGCCTGGAACATCTTCGACTTTGTGACTGTTCTGGGCAGCATCACAGACATCCTTGTCACCGAATTTGGGGTAAGTCTCCTGCTGGCTTCTCTCTGGGCAAGTGGGGACTAGACTGGTGGGAGGCTGTGGGAGGTGGTGTTTGGAAGCAGCAGTTCCTGATAGCTGCAGACTCTGGGCTAGTGCTTGGCCAGAGACCACAGAGGGAGAGCCTCAGATGCAGAGCCTGAGACGAGGATTGAGTGCAAGGAGTTTAACTGGGCGGTGGTCCTAGGTGTAAGAACAGCCCCTTAAGGTCCCAGTGAGGAGAGATAGGCATGACTAAAGCCCAAATGTGGGGCCAGCACTCTGAGGTGGGCTTCCCTGCCTCTTGGCTGATGACTTAGGGACTCAGACATTTAAAGGCACATGGAGCAGGTGGCCAGACTCCAATTGCCCCTCAGGATTGGGCTCCATAGAGAACAGCTGGAGCTCTGTTTGGCCCGAGCTTCCCTACCCCCTGCTGGCCATAGTGGGAATGGTATTCCCAAAGGTCTTAGGTCCTGGGACATCTGCTCTCCTCCAGCCCCAGGCCTAGGAGTTTCCAAATATTAAAAACAGAGAAGTTCCTTAGGCTCTCAGGCCACATTGTTCCTATTCCCTTTCTAGAAAACCGAGGGCCTCAGAATTCCCCTACCTAGATCTTGCTTGTCCCTGGCCATGAGCCAAAGAGCCCAGGCTTGAGACTCCTCAGGAGACTGGAGACAATAGGAGATCTTCCCAAGGGACAGAAGATCAAAAAGCATCAATGCCTAGGCCTGGTGGTGGGATAGACAGAACCCAATAACAAGGAAAATAATAATAATAATATTAATAATAATAATAATAATAATGTAGCTCACCTGCAGAGTGCTGACCTGGCCTGAGCGAGGTCCTAGGTTCATCCCCAGTATGCCTCCAAAAGCTGATAAAACTGTACCAAGCATCTCATGTGAACTGGTTCCCATACATGGTGTACGTTCAGTGCATAGGACAATTCCATCAAAGAGTTAAACTGAGAGCCAGGTGTGGTGGCACATGCCTTTGATCCCAGCCCTGGGGGATGTAGAGGCAAGCAGATCACTGTGAGTTTGAGGCCAGCCTGGTCTACATAGCGAGTTCCAGGCCAGCTGGGGCTACAGGGAGACCCTGTCTCAAAAAGACCAAAACAAAAGAGTTAAACTGAAAGAACTGAGAGAGATCACAGATCAGGAAGAGGGGATCAAAGGATGACCAGCTATTGCCTGCCCCCCATGCTGAAGTGGGAAAGTGGAGGCTTTGCACACAGGACAAAGACCAGAGTGGAACCAGTAGAGGACAACGGGGAAAGGTCTCATCCCCTTGCCCTCTCTCATGCCAGCACCTCTGCTGACCAAGAAGAATCAAGGGTGAAACCTAAGGAAACAGGAGAAGGACAGAGGGAGTCCTGGGCATGGTGGGGCCTGCAGAGGGGAGGCCCTTTACCACTGAGCACAGAACAGCCTTGAGACAATGACCCTTTGGCTTCAGAGTTTGAGGGGGTCTGCAAGCCCCAGCAGAGTAGGTAGAAGGAGTTGGTTGAAACTAGCAATCACCAGTAAGACATAGTTTGCACTACTTGCTCTGTCAGGAAGGATGGTGGCACAGAGAGACAGCAAGACCTTTGCAGTAGCCAAACAGCCCTGTCCACTGCCCAAGTGCTCCTGACCACCCTGTGTTATCTCATCTCTATCCAGCAGGGATAATGGCTGCCACTGACCTCACCAGTTCCTGATGTGACTCCCTTTTACTCAAATATTGCACAGGCACACATTGAGCACCTACTGCATGCAGAGACAGTTACAGGTGCTATAGACAGGGCAAGGAAGGCAAAATAGGACAGCAAGAATGTGTGACCCCAGAGGACTCTGTAGAGGTGGGGGCTGGCAAGGTAGTGAAGTGGGTTAAGGTGCTTGCCACTAAACCTGACAACCTAAAGGCACACACCTTTATCCCAGCACTGGAGAGGCAGAGGTAGACAAACCTCTGTGAGTTCCAGGCCAGCTAGATTACATAGTGAAACCCTGTCTCAAAAACAAACAACAACCAAAGAAAACAGACTACCTGAGTTTGATTCCTGGGACACACATGGTAAAAGGAGAGAACCAACTCCCACAAGCTACCATCTGACCTCCACATGTGTGTGTGCACGTGCACACACACACACACACCCTACACGAAGTAAATAAAATGTAATTTAAATTTTAAATGTATATTTAGTAATCAATGCAAATTTTAAAAAACTTTAAAAGCAAATGGTCTTTCTTGGGGGTGCAGTTCAATACCTGTCTAGAATCCTCTAGTGAGGGGCTAGGGGCGTATGACTCTGCAGTAGAGTGCTGGTTTAACATGAGGGAAGCCCTGGACCTATCTGTAGTGGCATACACACACACACACACACACACACACACACACACACACACACACGGAAAAAAAAAATCCTGACCACATGAAGTGCTTGGCACAGAACCTGCTAGGAAGCCAGTTCCCAGCTTATTACTATTTCCATTGTTATTGTTCATGAGAATGTCCAGCCACCCTGAGTCACTGTCATTTTGAGGGGGAGATGGTGGGTGGGCTTATGGTCTGTCCTCAGCCTGCACCAGGTCCTGGTAGCCCCAGTCTGGGACCCAGGTAAGGCCACCATCCCTGAGGCAGGAGCTGGGCTGAGACAGAGAAGTAGGAGGGCAGCTCCCTGGGGGTTGAAAGGCCAAAGGCATGTGGCAGCATCTAACATAGTCCTGGGCTGTCACACCCAGACTCGGCCAGGGAGGCGTGGGTTTGCCCTCTTGCAATGGATAATGACTGTGTTTCTTGTCTTGTCTCTTTCCATGCCTGCTGTTTAAACTGTATATTGGCACAACGCCGTCTGAAAAACTCATCCAATCAAAATGCACTATGAAATTCATTTGTTCACCCATGACGTGGTCTGTGTGTCCATACACCAATGACTTACCTCCCAACCCACCGCCACCGCCACCCCACTCCCCGCGCGGGAACCGAAACCCATTGGTTTTTTTCCGCACTGATTACAAATCCACCTAAAAATAAAAATAAAAACCGCTGAATCGCCTCCCCAACCGCCCCTGCCCACCCGCCCCCCTCCATCTTCAACATCTGCATCTAGAATCCGGTTGGTGTTACTTCTTTCTGAAGTGTAAATGCCTTACATTAACTGTGACTGCACCGCATGACCCCCTAGCTTTCTTGCGGGATGCCTGCCAACCCATCTCCCCAACTGTCCTGCCTCTGTTGTTCCCCCACCCCGTTCCTCAGGGTCCTCTGGTTGATGTAATTGTAATCTAGATCAGGGGCTTCTGTTCCAGTGGGTTTGTGTCTTTGGCTAGAAAAGAATGAATGCACTGCCTCTACTGATACCCAGGGTGAGACCTGCTTCTCAGGCCATCCCTTATGTTTCAAACCACTTCAGAGATGAGTAGGGGTAGCACAGGGCTGTGGTCCCAGCATGCAGGAGGCTGAAGCTAGAGGATTGCAGTTTAAGGCCAGCTGGGCTACAAGTCTGTTTCAAGAAAAGAAAAAAAAAAAAGCCAGGCGTGGTAGTACACCCCTTTAATCCTAGCACTTGGGAGGCAGAGGCAGGCAGATCTTTGTGACTTCAAGGCCAGCCTGGTCTACAGAGTGAGTTCCAGGACAGCTGGGGCTACAGGGAGACCCTGTCTCAAAAAAGATTAAAAAAAAAAAAAATAGGGCTGGAAAGATGGGCCATCTGACTAAATGCTTGCCCTTTGGTCCTCAGCACCCATGTAAAAAGCCAACTCACATCTGTAACCTCAGTGTGGGAAGCAGAGACAGGAGAAGCCCTGGGAGTCATGAGCCAGCCACTGTAGCCAGACAAGTGACCGCCACACTCAAGAAACCTGATCTCAAAACACAGGGTACCAGACATGATAGAGCATGCCTTTAATCTTAACACTTTCTGTGAGTTCAAAGCCAGCCTGGTCTGTGTCGTGAGTTCCAAGCCAGCCAGGGCTACACAGAGAGACCTTATTCAAAATAAATAAATTAAATAAATAAATAAATGATGGAGAATGACTGATCAAAGACGTGAGGTTGACCTCAGGACTCCACACACATGTGCTCATATGCACATGTACACAAACATGCACACACACACACACACACACCTCAGTACACACCACATGATCTCTCCCTCCAAATATCTTGGCCCCTTCACAATCTTCAATTGCTGTGAACACCCCACCTCAGCCTTCTGCTCACCTCCTCAGAGCCCTCTGAAGGACCCTCACGTCCTTCAGGTCCCTCAGTGTCACGTCCACAGCATTCTTCCACCACACATTAATGGATCCCTGTTAGGGGCCACTGATGGAGGAGTCGATAAACACCCCCTGCTTGGCTACTGTGAGCTGGAGAAGGCACACATTTGTCCATAACCTTTGACTCCCCTTAACTATAACTGTACTGCTGATAGAATAGGTGATATTAACAAGGCAGAGAGAAGACAAGGTCATTCCAGGTCCTGAGACACACATGCAAAGGCCTTATGGCTGGATACATAGTGGTGGAGTTTATGAGTAAGTGATATGGGTACAGAAAAGAAGAAAGCAGGGCTGGCCGTGGTAGAGGGGTCTGGTGGGGAATGCGGGCTTCATCCTGAGTAGCGGGTATATGTGGAAGGGTCAGAGTCAGGGCACTGCTGGGAGTGTTCTTAGATCACTTGGGCTGCAGAGAAAGTAGGCACCACCAAACCCAGCAAGAGGTGGCAATGGAGAAAGTAGAGGATGTCAGGAGGATCTGCAGAAGGTCTGGGCTTGGGAGATGGAGGTACCCCAGGATGCTGGGAGTGGCTATAGAGATGGAGGTTACAGTGGGAGGAGTACAGGGTCATGGAGAGAGCACCCCTGGTCAGTGAGTCTTGAGGTGCCCTTTGGATACTCCAGAAAAACTCATGCTAGGAGTCTGTAGCTTAAAGATAGTGCTGGGTGGAAGTGGGATTGGCATTTTTGGAACCTGGGGTTGGCGGTCCTCTTGCCCTTCTGCATGCCTGAGGGACACCTGCCCTTGGGCATGGCACTGGAAGAGAGGACCACGTGGAGAGGACCCCCACTCCTGGGCCTGCATCCAGTGAGGGCTCTAGACCTAGAGTGAGGAGGGTCAGCTCTGAGCAGAAGTTTCTCCATTGATTGGAAAAGGGGACTAGGAGGAAGGCTCTTTTTGGCAGTTCTGTGTGCTGAGAATTCCTTACAGACAGACTTTGGAAGAGCTAGAGTGGAGGACAGCCGAGGCCCCACCCCATCCCCCGACCTCTCTGTCCCACCCCTCCCTCTTGTGTGTGCATGCTTTGCAGCTGCTAGATCCCTAGCTTCTGCATGTGCCAGGCTCTGTCTGCCCCATTCCCCTGGCCACCCCCAAGAACCTCTGCCTCCAATGCATGCTCTGAGCCCCACATGTTATGATCTGCCCCAGGGAAGGGATGGCTTGTTCTCTTGGGGATGAGTGGGAGGGGGTTGGGGACTTCTGGGCAAGTGGCCTCTTCCCCAGGTGGAGCTTGGTGGCCAGGCAGGGCCAGCCATCAGGTCAACTGGGCATGGAGGGTGAGTCTTAGCTGGGTTTGCAGGCTCCAGTGAGGCTCTTGGAACAGGCTCACTCAAAATGGTTGGGAACAAGAGGGTCCTGATGTAAAAGCTGGAGCCCCCTAGCCCAACATTACTAGCAGAACAGAGGCCTCTTACCAGCCTCAGAAATCCTTCAAACTCCAGTCACTGCCTCTCACCTCCAAGCTAGAGCTAGCCCAAGGCAAAGCTCCAGGTAGTGAGGCACCTCCCAGAAGTGGGCTAAACAATTTACTGCCCAAAGATCAAGAATGGTAATGCCGTCCTGGAATCCCAGTGCTCTGGAGGCTAAGGCAGGGGATCTCAAATTCAAGCCCAATCTGGGCTGTAACCCAAGCCTATTGCAAATCAAATGGGGACACATTTGAAGCCAGAAGGATGTTGTGGCTGTCAAGGCAGCCTCTGAAAGTAGGACCTGTGCTCTTAGGCCTACTTAAATCTTGCCTGAGGCCTGTCTCCAGGACTGCTACAAATCCTTGGACTAGGGGCCGGTAGTCACCTCTAGCAGGAGACCCTGTGCCTTCCCGCCTCCCGTTTGCTGGTACTAAACAAGTAGTCCCTAGGCAGAAAACAAATGCCCTGTGGGCCAGTCACCAGTAAACCAAGAGTGTCATTTTTGGAAAGGAGGAGTGTGGCCTGCCTCCAGGGTTAGCTGTGAGAGGCCCAGGGGAGCCAGAAAGCCACATTGCTGGGCAAAATCTGATTTTAAAACAGCAACTTTTTAAATTTTTTCTTTAAAAAAAAAAAAAAAAGATAGGTCCAACAAATTAACCTCACTGGCCAGATTGGGTCACTTGTAATTCCAGGCTTCCCACCCTTCACCAGTGCCCTGGAAACCCTGGGAGTGCCCCCGGCCTTGCCCACGGTTATGGTTACAGCTGGCCTCCCCTCCACCTGTGTGGGAGGCCACAGAGGCAGAGACTGGACTGGGTTTGGAACACAGGCAGAGTCCAACCAGGGAGGTCCTGGGGGCAGGGATGGCCCCAGCGCCCCACCCCCAGCACCAGCCCCTTGCTGGGCCCTGGGCTGATGGGAGCTCACCCGCCCCGGGAGCTCAGACCTTCCTGCTTCCCGCAGGCCTGGTCCCGAGACACCACCCAGCCCCTGAAGCTGAGAAGCCATCCCTGAGAGGGGGGAAAAGGGCCCCTAATGCATCTTCTCCGACTCAGCGGGCAGCGAGGACTCACCCTGCAGCCGAACAGCCCCAGCTCCCTCCCGTCCTCCCCATTCCCGCTCGCCAAGGGGGTAAGAAAAGATGCCCTTCGCTTCTCCCCAATGGCTCCAGCCGCTGCTCCTCTGGGCCGTGGGGTGAGGTGAGGGCGGGCAGGAACGGGTGGGCAGCTCGGCAGGGCAGGGCAGGGCAGGGTGCCCGGTGAGTCCCGTGACAGATGCATTTCTGGCCCGGAGCGTAACATGCCCTCGGACCCGCAGTCGTCCACCAGGCCTGAGCGTGCTGGCGCCCTCTCCCTCCCCGCCGTGTGTCTGTGCCTTGTCCGCCTGTGGTGGGCTCGCCTTGTGCTCCTGTGATGGGCTTGCAACCTGACCCGCTTGTGTCCTATGTCTCAGTGCATTTGGTTGTTGGGAGAAACAAAACCATTTCGATTTTTTTTCCTGATTGGATGATTCGGATATATTATTTTCTTTTCCTTGCTCTTTTGTTATTTCTTCCCCACCCCTGTCCTTCCCACCTCCCCCCCCCTTTTTTTTTCTTTTTCCCCTTTGCGGGTGGGGCTGGCAGGGAGGGCATATGCTTTTGAGTCTCTCTCCCTTCTCTGTCCTCTCCTCTCCCTATTTTTTTTCTTTTTTAAGTTTTAGTTTTTCCTCTGCTCCATTGCATCAATAGTGCTTTCTCTCCTCTCCCTCATTATTTGGGGTCTGGCTTGCTTTTTTCCTGTTGGTTGGCTTCATGTAGGGGCCTCTGTGAGTGTTGACAGCTCTGAGCCCCTCAGGGTGGGTGGATGGTCACCTTTCTTCCCCCATTTTCTCAGAATAACTTCATCAACCTGAGCTTTCTCCGCCTCTTCCGAGCTGCCCGGCTCATCAAACTCCTTCGGCAGGGCTATACCATCCGCATTCTCCTCTGGACCTTCGTGCAGTCCTTCAAGGTGAGCCAGCTACTGCTGCAGTCCTAGGAGAGCAGATCTGTGGTCTGGACGAAGTAAGGAAAGCGGGCTTGCATGTGGCAGTGTCGTGTCGTGCAGCCTTGCTGAGTCTGCAGAGCTGTCTGACTTCTGCCCCTGGAGCCCAGCGCTCCAGAGGCCTCGAGAGCCCCTAAAGACACCCACCTGCTGGCCAGGCCCCAGCAGCCCTCCTCACTGCCTCCCTCCCGCTAGGCCCTGCCATATGTCTGCCTGCTGATTGCCATGCTCTTCTTCATCTACGCCATCATCGGGATGCAGGTGAGCCCTCAAGGAGCCAGGCTCCCTCAGATGTGGCCCCCTCAGTTAACCTGGGCTTCCTGAGAGCCACCACCAATCTGCCCCTGACCCAGAACTCTCCAACTCCCCAGGTGTTTGGCAACATCGGCATCGACATGGAGGATGAGGACAGTGATGAGGATGAGTTCCAAATCACGGAGCACAACAACTTCCGGACATTCTTCCAGGCGCTCATGCTTCTCTTCCGGTAAGAGGAGCGTGGCCTCAGTGTTTATGCCCCGGGACTGGGCTTTGGGTTTGGGAGCTGGGCCTAGGCTTATGTGTGCCATGAGAGGGAACCTGTCCTCGTTCTTCCAGTGTGCCCTGTACTCTCTTAATGGCTGGGGGTGTGGTTTAGCCTGTGCCCAAATACCCTCTTCTTCTGGTGAGATTTGGGGTAAGTGCTTGGGGAATAAGGGTCTTGGGCAGTGTAGTAGAGAAGGCAGATTCCTGGTATTATCTAGCTGAATCCTCCTCACCAGGGCTTAAAGTGTGGATTCCTGGAGACCTATGACAGATAAGGAAACTGAGGCTGTAGAGTCTGATGTTTGGTTCTTAATCCTGGCTTCCTGTTCCTTGATTCCATCAACAGGCTTATAGAGTAGTTACTTTGCTCTACACATTGCTGTGGAAACTAGGAATCAGCCAGGAAGATAATGGAGGGAAAAAGAAAACACTGCCCTGTGGAAAATTGGGGAAGACAATTGGCTAATTATTAAGGCTGCTAGAAGGAATTAAAATTGAAACTAAGAGTGAGTGGGAAGAGCTGGAGAGGTGGCTCCGTGGTTGAGAGCACTGTTGCTCTTTCAGAAGACCCGGGTTCAAATCCCAGCACCCACATGGTAGCTAACCCTCCATAACTCTAATTATAGGAGATCCAATGCCTGTTCTGTCCTTCACAGGCACTACATGACACAGGTATACTTATATCCATGTAGGCGTAATACTTGTATACATAAAATAAAAAATAGCCAGGTGTGGTGGTGCATGCCTTTAATCCCAGCACTTGGGAGGCAGAGGCAGTCAGATCTCTGTGAGTTCAAGGCCAGCCTGGTCTACATAGTGAGTTCCAAGGCAGCTAGAGCTACAGGGAAACCCTGTCTCAAATAAATAAGTAAATAAATAAATAAATAAATAAATAAATTTAAAAAGGGGGGATGGGAAGCTGGTATAGTGCTGCACACTTATAATTAATCTCAGCACACAGGAGGCTGGACCAGGCTGGGGGATTGACTGTTTGAGTCCAGCCTGGGTTACATAGTGAGACCCTAGGGGAGAGAGAGAGGATTCTTTGAAAGAACATCCAGGCAGAGAGTACAGCCAGTATAAAGCTTCTAGGCAGGAGCATGGCTGATGTGTTTGAAGACAGTGAGGAATCTGACCTGCCTGGAGTAGCCACCCAGGGAGAAAGCACTAAGAGCTGGTGACCTTTGAGTCCCACAGAACAGAGCATGGAACTATATCCCCCTACTATCAGTGGACTTCTTAAAAAACTTTTGATTACATTTATTTGTTTATTTTGGTGGGGGAGAAAGTGTCTAGGCATACAGATAGAAGTGTCTAGGCATACAGGTAGAAGTCAGAGAACAATTTGTAGAAGTTGCTTCTCCCCTTCCCCATGTAGGGTACCCCACCTTCCACCATGTAGGTCCCAAGGATCAAACTCAGGTGGTCAGTCCTCACAGGAAGTACCCAAACCCACAGTACCATTTGGCTAGCGCCTCCCCAAGGGTTAGCATGACCATTAGAATGCCTAGGAAGAGAGGACGGTCTGCCTGGCACTCTAAGAGCCTCAGCCCTTGTCCCAAAATGGCCTCAGTGGTGTCAGGTCAGGGCCAGAGCCCAGGTCACTGAAGCCCACCTTGTCCTCAGGAGTGCCACGGGGGAAGCGTGGCACAACATCATGCTGTCCTGCCTCAGTGGGAAGCCGTGTGACAGGAACTCTGGCATCCTCACTGCGGACTGTGGCAATGAGTTTGCATACTTCTACTTCGTCTCCTTCATCTTCCTCTGTTCCTTCCTGGTGAGTCTGAGCACCCAGGGCCATGTCCTAACTCTTGGCTGTGACTCAGGTGATGAATCTTTATAGAATATGGGGTACAAGGCTTGCTCTCTCCCTGATATTGACAAATTGTCACCCACAAGGTGACATCTGGCCAGGGTGACCGCAGGCCTGTGCTCTGAAGGAAGCAACATCTCAGACTTCTACCGCCTCAGAGCAGTAACACCATTGTTACCTCCCCTCCTGGGGAGGCTTGACGTCTCCCCGTTGGTGTCAGAGACACAGTGAGAAGCTGACTTTGGCCTTGGTCAAATCTGCAAGCACAGCAGGCTCTTGCTTTGGGCTCTACTCACATTGCTCCCACCTCCAGCTCTGTACTATCCCTATCTTTGCCTCTGTGTCTGTGTATCTACATCACCACTGGCTTTCCCACTCGATGGCCTCCATATACGTGCAGGTCCTTCTTCTCTTTCCCTGTCTCTGTCTCAGCCCCGCCCCATCTGCTCCCCTTCTCTTTCCCCGTCTCTGTCTCATCCCTGCCCCATCTGCTCCCCTTCTCTTTCACCGTCTCTGTCTCATCCCTGCCCCATCTGCCACCTTCTTTCCCCGTCTCTGTCTCATCCCTGCCCCATCTGCTCCCCTTCTCTTTCCCTGTCTCTGTCTCATCCCTGCCCCATCTGCCCCCTTCTCTTTCCCCATCTCTGTCTCTTCCCTGCCCCATCTGCTCCCTTCTCTTTGCCCGTCTCTGTCTCATCCCTGCCCCATCTGCCCCCTTCTCTTTCCCTGTCTCTGTCTCATCCCTGCCCCATCTGCCCCCTTCTCTTTCCCCGTCTCTGTCTCATCCCTGCCCCATCTGCCCCCTTCTCTTTCCCCGTCTCTGTCTCATCCCTGCCCCATCTGCCCCCTTCTCTTGCCCTGGCCTTTGTATCCTTTGCCTGTGGGCTGCTTGCAGGACCCCTAGCGCTCTCTTTCTACTCCCATTGGCCCTCTATCGCCCCCCAGATGCTGAATCTCTTTGTTGCTGTCATCATGGATAACTTCGAATACCTCACCCGAGACTCCTCCATCCTTGGCCCCCATCACTTGGATGAGTACGTGCGTGTCTGGGCTGAGTACGACCCGGCTGCTTGGTAAGCAGGCCTCCTGAATTTTTCCGCCAGGTTGCCTATCTCTTTCTGAAACTGGGACAGGAGCTAGATCAGGTCTCAGGCAAGGGGCATCATGTTCTGGCATTTTAACAGGGACCTCATGAGTGAGTCTAGAGGACAGAGTGGGAACTGTGACTCACACACATACCCCAGGTTAAGTGTGTTCCACTCCTGCCCAAGTCCCAGGTTTTCTAGAAAAAGGAAAGGGGTCAACTATGAGGAGTTTCAAGGGGTCCTGACCCCCACAAGTCCTCAGCCTCTTCTAGTGAAGTTTCTAGCTGATAATGCACCCCTGGCCTCTGTTCACCTAGGAGTGGAAAGGCAGTGCTAGCCTGCCTTGGCACGTGGCTGCCCCTAGGCTAAGAATTGCAGAACTCAGTTCAAAATTTAGAGTGCAACATGCCAGGCATGGTGGCATATGCCTTTAGTCCCAGTGAGGCAGGAGGATCTCTGTGAGATCAAGGCTAGCCTGGTCTTTAGTGAGTTCAAGGCCAGCTGGCGCTATGGAAGACCCTGTCTAAAATTAAAAAAACAAACAACAACAACAAAAAAACTTAGACCGAGCCAGGCATGATGTCTCACAACTTGGGAGACTGAAACAGGAGGATGAGTAGTTCAGGGCCAGCTTGGACTACAAGTGACTTTGTTTCAAAAATTAAAATAAAGCTGGTTGTGGTAGCATACATCCCAGCACTCGGGAGGCAGAGGCAGGCAGATCTCTGTGAGCCCAAGGTCAGCCTATATAGCAAGTTCCAGGCCTACAGGAAGACAATGTCTCAAAAAAAGACAAATAAATAAATAGGGCTGGAGAGATGGCTCAGCAGTTAGGAGCATTGGCTGCTCTTTCAGATGACCCAGGTTCAATTCCCAGCTAACAACTGTCTGTAACTCCAGTTCCAGGGAACCCTCTTCTGACCTCCACAGGCATTGCATGATACACGTACACTTACATACATGTAAGGAATACACTCATACACATAAATGAAAATAATTTAAGAATTAAAATAGCTGGGCATGGTGGTGCATGCCTTTAATCATAGCACTTGGGAGGCGGAGGCAGAGGCAGGCAGATATCTGTGAGTTCAAGACCAGCCTGGTCTACATAGCAAGCTGCAGGCCAGCTAGGACTAAAGGTAGACCCTGTCTCAAAAAGACCAAAAAGCCGGGTGTGGTGGCGCACGCCTTTAATCCTAGCACTCAGGAGGCAGAGGCAGGCAGATCTTTGTGAGTTCAAGGCCAGCCTGGTCTACAGAGTGAGTTCCAGGCCAGCTGGGGCTACAGGGAGACCCTGTCTCGAAAAGACAAAAAAAAAAAGGAAGGAAAGAAAGAAAAGAAATTTGACTCTTAAAAGAAAGAAAATAAAATAAAAAGGTTTACAGAGGCTAAAGATAGGGCTCAGCAGTTAAGAATACTTAACCCAGAGGACCTGTGTTCAGTTCCCATTGCCCACATGACAGCTAGTAATTGCCCTTAACCCCAGTTCCAAGAAACCCACACCCTCTTCTTGTCTTTGTGGGCACTGCACACATGTGGTGCACTTACATTCATGGAAAAAAAAAAAAAAACACTCCTACATATAAAATTAAATTTTTTTTTGAAAAAGTTTACAGTATATATGGTTCATTCCTGTATCCAAGCACTGGGGAGGAAGGAGGATCAGGAGTTCAGGCTAAAAATTACCTTGTTTCAAAAATAATCAAAATAAGCCAGCAAATAGGCCAGGTGTGGTAACAAATGTTTTTAATCAGTCTCAGCACTTGGGAGGCAGAGGCAGGCAGATCTCTCTGAGTTCAAGGCCAGTCTGCTCTACATAGTGAGTTCCAGACCAACTGGGGCACTAAAGGGAGACTCTGTCTCAAATAGACAAAATAATAATGATAATAATAATAATAATAATAATAATAATACAGGCATGGTAGTGTGCACCTTTAATCCCAGCACTTGGGAAGCAGAGGCAGGCAGGTTTCTGTGAGTCCAAGGCCAGCCTGGTCTACATAGCAAGTGCCAGGCCAGGTGGGGTTACAGGGAAACACTGTAAAAAATAAAATAAAATAGCCGGGTGTGGTGGCGCATGCCTTTAATCCTTGCACTCGGGAGGCAGAGGCAGGTGGATCTTTGTGAGTTCAAGGCCAGCCTGGTCTACAGAGTGAGCTCCAGGCCAGCTGGGGCTACAGGGAGACCCTGTCTCGAAAAGACCAAAAAAAAAAAAATTTTAAATTAAAATAAAATAAAGTGTTAAAAGGTCTAGAGGTGTAACTCAGTAATAGAACTTTTGCCTAGCATATAGGAGGCCCTTGATTCCATCTTTAGCACCTATAAAAAAAAATGACACACACACTCAAACCTTAGAGCAGAAAGTCACACAAACTAAGGGGTCTGGCATCCTCCTGGTGAAGAGTAAACTCCTCTGTCTCCCAGAGATCCCAACACACCTCCTGGCAGAAGGAGTTGGTGTCAGCTGCAGCTCCTGCCATGTGCTGGGCGCCAGGCTGAGGCACCACCTGCTAAGCAAGGATTCTAGTTCAGACTGTGCATGGAACTGAAGGAGCATTCTTGGGGACCTCAGCAGCCCATGCCTGGCTTCCTCTGGCCTCTGCCCTGTAGCAGAGTCCCCACAAGGAAGGCAGGCAGGGGTCTTTGTCATGACTGCAGTCCCAGACAAGCCCTCCATGAGACTGAGAGGGCTAAGGGCAGGCATGGGGCTGAGCTGGCTTTGGGTTCTTTTTAACTCTTCCTTTCTTGATTCTAGGTCACTGCACTGGAATGTTGTCCCCTCTCCTGTAGCCCCATCCCCTCGTGTAGCCCTTGTAGATGTTGGAGGAAACAAATGTAGACCCCTAGGTAGAAATGCCCACAGCCCCAAACCTCCAACACACCCCATCAAAGCCCTCCATCCTGGGAGCAGGGGCACAAGCGTCTGGGAAGCACCAGGGACCTTACCTATCGCAAGACCCTACTCCAAACCAGGAGGCCCCAGCCTTTTCATCCTGGCCTGGCTGCAGACTGGGGAGCCTGCCCCAAGAAGTCATGTAGTTGTGTAGGCAGGCAGCCCAGGACCTCCACTAACCATGTCTTCTCCTTTCAGCGGCCGCATTCACTATAAGGACATGTACAGTTTATTGCGAGTAATCTCTCCCCCTCTCGGCTTAGGCAAGAAATGTCCTCATAGGGTTGCTTGCAAGGTTTGACTCCACTAAAACCTGCTAGCATCGGTTGAATGAGTGTGGCTTGGGGTCTTCCATATATATATTTCATATATATATATATATTTCTCAAAAACAGAGCCATTTCTCTCTCTCTCTCTCTTTTGCATTAAATGAGCAAACTCTTAGCCTACAGAATGCAGCCACGCAGACTCCACGAAGCATGGGACATATCTCTCTGTTCCCTTCAAACATCTGTGCTTGCTCTTAGCCGAAGCTGCCCATCCCGGGGTCTCAACAGCACCCCAAAATCAGATGAATCCCTAGGGGGAATCGTAATTTTACATTCCCCAACCCCAACTGTCACCCCCATTCTCTCCTCCACCAACTCCTGCCTCCCAAAGTCCCCAGTCCTCCTTCCCCCTTCCTAGTCCTAGCTCCCGCTCCCTGCCGAAGCCCCCTCAGAGACCAGCCTCAGCCAAACCAGAAAATTCACCCCACTTCCGTAAGCAACCTTGACCTTGAACAGTAAGGCCTCCAGCTCTGCGTTCCCACCTAACCACAGCTTGGAGCCACGTGGAATTTGACTGTTTCTCTTTTCTCTCTCTCCCTGCTTGTAAGCAGTGAAATGATCATTTTTTTAATTGCCTTTTCTTCCATTTTTTCTCCTCTTCTCCATTTATTTGAAATATCTATTTTATCGTTCTCTGCCTCTTTCCCTCTATTTTTTCGGCTCGTGTGGTTTTTGTTTTTTGTGTTTTTTTTTTCTTCTTTTTCTGTTCTCCACTGTTCCCGTTACCCATTTGGTTCTCTGTTTCCCATTCCCTTTCCCCATTTTTGTTTTTGGTACTGCCAGGGGTCGCATGCCTTACCCGGACATGTATCAGATGCTGAGACACATGTCCCCGCCCCTGGGGCTGGGGAAGAAGTGCCCGGCCAGAGTGGCTTACAAGGTAGTCTATCCTTGCCAACACCATGCCCGGCGCTGGGCACTTTTCCGTGGTGACCACAAACACCCAGCGAGTCTTCTGCCGAAACACCTCTTCTTTTTTCTTTTTTTCTTTTCTCGAGTAACTGAGTCTTGAGTGTTCCTCACTCTGAGCAGCACACTGTGTCCTTTCTGATGAGTGTCTAGGTGTTTTGAGACTCCATTATGGCTGACAAGCCAGGGGGAGGGGGAGGGAAGCACTCCAATCCCCTAGCACCCACAGGACCCCTGCCAGCCAAGCTGTATATCTCTACCTATCCAGAACACCCCCAGCCCTAGGCCGAGCTGTGTTTTGTGCCGTGAACCTCCAGGTCCTAGTATCCCCAACACAGACCTGAAGCTGACCTCTGACTGAGGGCTGGGGGGATCTAAAGCCTTTCACCATGAATCCCCCAGAGCCTCCCCATCTTCCCCTTCCCCTGGAGATGCCTTCCCAGCCCCCACCCATGCCACCCATCTCCCTGAGATACCCCAACACGCCTGTCCATTGCTCCATAGCAGGCAGGTGGGCCGCAGCTGGGCCCCCGGACGGTGGTGCACTGACGCAGGCCGTGCACGCTGACTTGGCGGTGCCTGGGGAGGGCAGGGCCTGGCCGACCTGGGGTGGGCTGCATGCCAGCTGAGGAGCGGGGGGCCTGCTGCCCCCTCTACACCTCTGCCCTGGAATCTCCTTCAGCACCGCCCAAGGACATATGTTCCTGTTCTCTCAGTTCATCCTTAAACCAGCCAGGGATGACCTTCAAACTCATTCCCACCTTCCCATACATCCTGGCCTCCCCTCTTTCTGCCTTGGTATTTCCACCTCTGCCCCTCTGCCTACTTCCCACCCCTCTCAGCCTGCATGACACCCTCTGGCTCAGTGTAAAGCCACTGTCTCCCTAAGACACCTTATGCAATTCAAAATGGCACATTTTCCACAGAACACATTGCTGGGATACAGCAGTAATCCTAATCCACCAATAGAGTGAAAAGAAACTTATGCTATCCAGAGACAAGCTGTCATTAGATACGCAAACCTGATTTCTGAGCTCCAGGCCCCTTTGCGTGGCTGTATAACCTGCACAGCTGTGCATAGTGCCCTAGACTATTCTTTTATGTCTTCCCTCCCAGCATTGCCCCACCCCACTTTCCATCCTCCTCCCCTCTCCTGCTCTATGAATCCCCCTAGTGAGCCCCAAGCTTGCCCTTAACACCCCCTTCCCCAATGCCACATCAAAGCCCAACTCCCGCCCCCCCAACCACCTAGCAGAACAGAGCCCCTGCCTGGGACACAATATTTTCTTTCTTGGGCCCCAGGAACACCCCCCCATCCCTTCTCCCTACTACTGCATAGCCAGCCAGGATCCGGCCACGCCCCCGGCAGTCACTTCCCACAGAGCTATGAATGAGTCTCGAGATTCCGTCTGCATGCGCTCTGTGCCACTCTGTGTCGGCCTCGCTGCATGTCCACCAGGGGCCTGCCCTGAGGGGCCATGTGCCTGCTGCTTTTGAGGATGGAATGCTTTGGCAGGGTGTCCCTGCGCTGCCCGCAGGGCAAGCTGGGGGCGGGGGAGGGGAGCAGCGGCTGTGGCCGTGGACCCCACCGCAAGGCTGCTGCACGCGTGCTACTGAAATCTGCCTTCTGTGACCTTCTGGGTGGAAACGCAAGG
Source organism: Rhizomys pruinosus (assembly GCA_009823505.1). Lineage (NCBI taxonomy): Eukaryota > Metazoa > Chordata > Mammalia > Rodentia > Spalacidae > Rhizomys > Rhizomys pruinosus. Next base: position 315,466 of record VZQC01008984.1, on the reverse strand, counting down.
AAACCTTGGAGAAGAACTCTGGGGCAGGGCAAGGGTCTGGGCCAACGCTAGGAATACTGGACCTCAGGTCCACCAGTGAGGATCAATTTAAAAAAAAAGCACCCAGGGGTGGGGGGACCCTGTCACGGACCCCAGCTACTCATGAGTTCAGGGCCAGCCTGAGCTACATAGCAAGAACCTGTCCGTCCCCCCCCCCAAAATAAAGGAGAAGAAAACAAACAAGTGATGGTTTGAGCCTTGTGTGCAGAAAGCCCAGGGCCCCTCTCTGCTCCACACAAAGAGAAATGGGAAATTCCAGCGGGTGACCACAGGAGCTCTGCCCTCCCCACTCCAGAGTTCTTCCTGGGGCTCCCTGGGTGGGGTAGGTTTGGCTCTTTGGGATATGGGCAGGGCCTGAGAATGACTGCTCTCACCTGGGGTTTTCTGTAGCGGCTCCTGCGTATGGACCTGCCTGTGGCAGATGACAACACCGTCCACTTCAACTCTACACTCATGGCTCTGATTCGAACTGCCCTAGATATCAAGATCGCCAAGGGTAAGGAGTTGCAACAGATGGGTCACAGAGAGAACTGGTCCTTGGAGGGGACAGAGACAGCAAGGAACCCTCTTCCTGCATGCAATTGGAGGGACCACAGCTCCTGTCTCAGCCTTGGTTCTTGTATCTGTGCATCCAGTGAACATTAATGTACATGTGGAATGTCAAACGCCTTTCCAGCCAAAGGGGTGGAACAGCTGACACTCCCAGTGGACGAAGCCTCCCCCAGAAGCTCTGAAGGAAGTGAGATGATGAGTTGTGGAGATGTCCAGGAGAAAGGGACTCCAGGTGGAGGGACCTACATATGGAAAGGCCCTGAGCTAGAGATAAAAGAGGAACAGGAAGTAGGAGGACACTGGGGTCCTGCTGGGCTGACATGGCCTGTGAGTAAGGAGATGTCTCCCCAGATCTAGAGGCAAGTGTTGGGAACTGACCCAAGTCACATCTGAAGTGTCCCCTTCTTCCTCTGTGGGTACAACACAGTGGGAAAGCTATGTTAGGGGTCTGTACTGGTCTTCCTTCTGTTACTGTCACAAAGTACTATGGCTTGGTTCTGTATAAATAAAGGAAGCGGGCCACCGACATGGCTCCGTGAGGAGGGCAGCGGGCCACCGACATGGCTCCGTGAGGAGGGCAGCGGGCCACCGACATGGCTCCGTGAGGAGGGCAGCGGGCCACCGACATGGCTCCGTGAGGAGGGCATTTATGGTCAAGGCCGAGAACCTGAGTTCAATGCCAGCAGGAGGGAACCAGCTCCCACAAGCTGTCCTCTGACTGCCACATGTGCACACACATAATATTTTTAAGTCCTGGAGAGGGTTCAGGAGATCTTATAATTAAGTTTTTCCTTTTTTAAAGATTTATTTGTGGGGCTGGAGAGATGGCCTAGCGGTTAAGAGTGCCGACTGCTCTTGCAGAGGACCCAGGTTCAATCCCCAGCACCCACATGGCAGCTGAGAACCATCTTTAACTCCAGTTCCAGGGGAATCCGACACCCTCTTCTGACCTCCATGGCATTGCACGACATGGGTGCACAGACCTACATGCAGACAGTACATTCATACACATACAAAATAAATAAAATTTAAAAATTAAAAAAAAGATTTATTTGTGTGTCTGTGTGTGCACATGTGTACAAGGCCCACAAATCCTAAAGAGGGCATCAGACCCCCTGGAGCTAGAGTTCCAGGCAGTTGAGAAGCTGCCCAATATGGGTGCTGGTAACTGAACTCAGGTTCTTTGTTTGAGCAATAACTACTGTTAACTACTGAGCCATCTCCAGTCCCCACCCTCTTTTTCTGTCTTCTGAAACTTGCGCCTTCTATACCAGCAGGTAGGGTGAGAGCTCTGTGCTGGTTATAGGAGCAGGGTTGTCTCAGTCTGTCTGCAGGAATACCATGTCTCAGGATTGTTCTGCATGCCCACAGAAAGGTGAGGGGCCCAAGACACTGTAGGACCGTATCTTATCCCTTCCAGCCCAGGAATAGAGTTTGCCGTCTCCACCTCTCTTACGAGGCCTGCGGAGTGCCCCTGCCCCAGCAAGACTGAAGGGAACACATAGCTCTTCATTGCAGTAGCTTCATGTTCAGAGGGTTCCTAAGCTAAAAGGGGCAACAAGAAGAAAAAAGTTGGGGGGTGGAGGGTGGGGACAGGCCAAGGTGCTGACAAAGCTCTCCAGATACTGTGATAGAGGCTCTGAGAACTACTCTGACACAAGCCAGAGGTGACTTAGCTCCTTCCCCTGTTAATGTTGGGTGTAACCCCAAGAAAAGGAACTGAGGAAGGAAGAGTTTACCTTCTTCGCAGTTCCAGAGGCATAGTCCATCCCGTAGGGAAGGCATTGAGAGGAACTGGCTGGTCACATTGAATCTGCACTCAGGAAGGAAATCAAGAAGGAGAGGTAGACCCTATAAAACTTCAAGGCACAGCCAGGCATAGTGGCGCACACCTTTAATCCCAGCACTCAGGAGGCAGATGCAAGTGGATCTCTGTGAGTTCACCCCACAAACTTCAAGGCCCAAGACCACAACTGAGTTTCTTCAGCAAGGCTCCAACTCCTAAACTCCTAAAGGTTCAATAACCTCCCCAAGGGGGCTGGAGAGATGGCCTAGTGGTTAAGAGCTCTGACTGCTCTTGCAGAGGACCCGGGTTCGATCCCCAGTACCCACATGGTGGCTGAAAACCGTCTTTAATTCCAGTTCCAGGGGAATCCAACACCCTCTTCTGACTTCCGAGGCATTGCACGACATGGATGCACAAACCTACATGCAGACAATACATTCATACACATATGAAAATAAATTTTTAAAAAATTTAAAAAGAAAGTAAAAAAAATAACCTCCCCAAATTGTTCCATACCCCTTGGAGCTGGGTTATAGGCAATTGTGAACCCCCCTTGTGATGTGAGTACCTGAAATTGAACTCCTGTCCTCTGGATGAACAGTAAGCACTCTTAACTGAGCCAGCTCTGGCAGCTTAGACTGAGGGGCATTGGAGTATTCAGACTCTGGGTGTCTCCTGAGCCGACAAGGTACCTCCCAGGTAGATGTGGGCTCTGAGGGAAGAGAGGTAGGAGATACTCCCAGCTTCAGAGCCTGAGCTACTTCAGATGGACCAGCTTTATTCTGAGACAGGCCAGGGGCAGGTGGCAAGCAAGAGGCAGGGAAAGAGAGCAGGTACCTGAGGCTGACACTTCAAACTCCCCAAGGTGAAAAGGTTAAGACAGAGACACCCTGGTGGCCTATGCCTGTCATCCCAGCTCCTTGGGAGACTGGGGCAGGAGGATCACAAGGCCAGTCTGGGCTGTAGAGTAAGTTCAAAGCCAGTGTGCATAGTTTAGTGAGACTCTGTCTTAAAATACAAGAGACTTGGGGCTGGAGAGATAGCCTAGCGGTTAAGAGCACCGACTGCTCTTGCAGAGGACCCAGGTTCGATCCCCAGCATCCACATGGTGGCTGAGAACCATCTTTAACTCCAGTTCCAGGAGAACTCCAGTTCCAGGGGAATCCGACACCCTCTTGACTGACCTCCGCGGCATTGCACAACACGGGTGCACAAACCTACATGCAGACAGTACATTCATACACATACAAAAATAAATAAAATTTTTAAAAAGTTTAAAATAAAAGAGACTGGAGTACAGTTCAGTGGTAGAGAGTTTGGCCAGCATGTTTAAGGCCTGAGGTTCCATCCCTCGAATTTTTTTTTAATTTTATTTCTGTATGTGTATGAATGGACTGTCTGCATGCAAGTTTGTGCACCCGTGTTGTGCAATGTCGCAGAGGTCAGAAGAGGGTGTCGGATTCCCCTGGAACTGGAGTTCTCCTGGAATTGGAGTTTCAGATGGTTCTCAGCCGCCATGTGGGTGCTGGGGATCAAACCCGGGTCCTCTGTAAGAGCGGTCGGCGCTCTTAACCACTAGGCCATCTCTCCAGCCCACATCCCTCAAATTTAAAAAAGTGAGATATCCCCTAACACCAAGGCCACAGCTCCCTTTCTAACATTACTGGGGAGCAAGAGGAGGTAGTGAGGAGAGAACGAGAGACTCTGGGGCAGGGTAGACTCTTTAAAAGCAGAGAGAGTAGCCAGCCAGGAATGCTGGCTGACATCTGTAGTGCTTCGGAGGCTGAGACAGGAGAATCACAGGCTCAGGCCAGCCTACCCTAGAGAGAGAATCAGTGTCTTAGGAAGAGAGACAGAGACTGCCTGGAGCTGCAGCAGGAAGGAGGCAGGGAAGCAGAAGAGCCCACTTGTCTGGAAGCTGCTGGATGCTTTTTGCTCACAGGCCCAGGTTCCACACGTCTTTTAGAGTCACGTTACCTACTGTTAGGCTCAATCTGCCACACTCACACAAGAAAGATGCCAGGGGGCCATAAATAGTTGTAGGTATAAGTTTAATTGAAGGTTAGTTACAAGCAAGCAGAAAAGAAGCCAGCAACCAAGACAGAACAGATAAAGCAGACGACGCGTCAGGCCGAGCACACTCCCATGGGACTGGAGGGCAGCAGCTGAGGTCCGATCCTCTCCCACTTTTATTCCCAGTTAGGGGATTTCCACTACAGTTACGGTGACCCTTTCTCTGATTGGTGGGGTCTTGGTGGTTGCAGACCAGGCAGTCTTTCATTGGCTCAGTCCACCTGTTCTGCACCCCTTTGTTTGAAACAATGGTTGTGTTTAGCAGTGTGAAGCCCCTTGGAGAGTAATGGGCTCCTTAGGGGGCGAGCACTCCTACAGGGCTAGGAAAGTTCATCCTGACCTCAGGTAGCTCTGGGAACTAATAACTCAAGGTGGGAGGGAGTAACTATGGGAACCAGACCTGCTTCAACTAGAGAGTTCAGTTTCCAGCACCCACATGGTTGCTAGCGACCACCTGTAACTCTAGTTCCAAGGGATCCCTCTTATGCCCTTCACAGGCATTGCATGACATACATGCAGGCAAAAAACACACATTCATAAAAATAACCTGAAAAAAATGTCTTAAAGGCCATTGCTTCACATGCCTTCAACCTCTGCATTAGGGTGCAGAGACAGGAAGACCCTGAAAGCAGCCTCAACAAAATGGTGAGCTCCAGGTTCAGTGAGAGGCCCTGTGTCAAGGAAGAGACCTAGCATCCTACTCTGGCCTCCATATCTGTGTACCAGAACACTCACATGCAAGCAGCACACATGCACAACATTCACTTAGGGCTAGTGAGTTGACTCAGCAGATAAAGGCACTTGCTGCCAAGCCTGACAACCTGAGTTTGGTCCACAGGCCCCACATGGTGGAAGAAGAGAACTGATTCACATAAATTGTCCTCTGAACTCCACATGAGAATACACACACAAATGTAATCAACTTGACTGAGGTACATCTACATTAAATAAAATATACTGCTGGAAAAAAGGTCCCAGGTGTGTGGGTCAGAAGTAAAGGCAGGCTTGTGTGGCCTACCCTCAGTGTTTCCCAAGGCCAAAGTCAGGGCATCACATACCTTCTCTGAGGAATCCAGGAAAGACTCCAGTTCATCAGAACAGTTCAGCTTAGCCAGCTACAAGGCTGTAGCCCCCTCCCTTTCTTTCTTTTAGTTGATTTGTTTTTTATTTAGTGGGGGTGAGGAGTAAACCTGGGGCTTTGTGGATGTCAGGGCTTCCCACTGAGCCACGGCCCTCCCCAGGTGTAGCTAGAAGATGTGCGCAGCCCCTAGAGCAGTATTTATTTATTTTTTTTTATAAGAAAACTTTTTTTTTTAATTTTTATTTATTTCTGTATGTGTATGAATGTACTGCCTGCATGCAAGTCTGTGCACCCGTGTCGTGCAATACCGCGGAGGTCAGAAGAGGGCGTCGGATTCCCCTGGAACTGGAGTTCTCGTGGAATTGGAGTTTCAGACGGTTCTCAGCCGCCATGTGGGTGCTGGGGATCGAACCCGGTTCCTCTGTAAGAGCGGTCAGCGCTCTTAACCGCTAGGCCATCTCTCCAGCCCCTAGAGCAGTATTTAATCCAGGTCTTTCTGACTGCCTCTTTGCCAACAACCAGAAAAATAAATATTCTGCTTTCAACAGTCACCCAATTGGGTCAAGCAGTCCAGGTAAAAACTGAGTATTAAGGTCAGCTGAAGCCTGGCTGTGGCTTAATAGTGGAGCCTATGCCAGGATGAACTAGGTCCCAGCTTCCCTCCCCAGCATAGCAAACAGGTAAGGAGGGGGGCTGACTTGAATCTGTTGTATCTTCAAGGTTCCTTCCTAGTGATCCCTAAATTAGATGATTGAACAGCTAGAATATGAGGCTAGGGTTCCCCTACACAATGCCTTAGGAAGCCAGCCACTCTTGCCTTTGGGGACCTGTGTTCAGGTGTCCTACAACCCTCCCTCAGACTCTGGCTCATCTAGAAAAAGAAAAGAAACAACTGCAGAAAGCAGGTGTGTGGACAGTCAGGTTTATTACAGCAAAGACACAGCTGGAAACCAGCAGAAGAATGCTCTTTTTGTTGTTGTCTTTTTGAGATAGGATCTCCCTGTAACCCGTAACCCCAGCTATCCTGGAACTCACTATGTAGACCAGGCTGGCCTTTAACTCACAGTGATCCACCTGCCTCTCCTCCCAAGTGCTGCGATTAAAGGCATGTGCCACCATGTCTGGGGGCAGAAGATATGGCTTGGTAGTTAACTGTGCTGGCTGCTTTTGCACAACGCCCACATTGGGCAGATCACAGCAACTATCTGTAACCACAGTTCCAGGGGATCCAATAAAACCTTTAACTTCTGAGAAGCTGCAGTCATGCGCACAACAACCCCCAACACATACACATATACATAACTAAAAACAAAAACAAATCTTTAAAAAAAAGACTTGGGGCTGGAGAGATGGCTCAGCGGTTAAGAGCATGGACTACTCTTGCAGAGGACCCTGGTTCAATTCCCAGCACCCACATGGCAGCTAAGAAATGTCTTTAAGCGGGGCATGGTGGTGCATGCCTTTAATCCTAGCACTTGGGAGGCAGAGGCAGGTGGATCTCTGTGAGTTCAAGGCCAGCCTGGTCTACACAGTGATTTCCAGGCCAGCTGGGGATATAGGGAGACCCCGTCTCAAAAAAAAAAAAAAAATTTGCTGCTCGCTGGGCCTATTGGCATATACCTTTACTCCCAGCACAGGTAGATGGATCTCTATGACTTCAAGGCCAGCCTAGTCTACATAATGAGTTCCAGGCCAGCTGGGGCTACAGGGAGACTCTGTCTCAAAAAGACTAAATAAGTAGATAAATAAGTAGATAAATAAATAAATAAATAAATAAATAAATAAATAAAATTTAAAAACAACAACAACAAAAACTTGCTGGGGCTCCAAGCCAGCTGGGATTAAATTGTCTCAAAAGCCCCCCCCCAAAAAAACCAAAAAACTTGATGGAGAAAGGGTGGTGCCACCTAGTGGCTGGAGATGAAGATTGCTGCTCACCATAGTGAGTCTTCCCCCAGGTGTGGGTGGGGCAGCCTGAGGTCAGTCCCTGCCAAGGACCTAAGCCCTAAACTAAGGGCAGGTGTATGGTCTGCCTCAGCCACCATAACTAAACACCAAGGCCAGGGCAGTTTATTCTTTATTGGCTCTGGAGGGGGCCAAGGTCAAGGGGCTGGTGGGGTTGGTGTTGATGTTTAGGTTGTAAGGCTGAGACTTTAATGGCTAAGCCATCTCTCCGGCCTTGGACTGGCAGTGAGAACTCACTTCTCAGCTCCTTTTAGAGATGGCAGCCAGGTTGGATTGGGGCCTGCAGACCTCTCTTCTTTCAAAATCCCTTCTCCAAACAATCACAGTGGACTAGAGCTTTGCAGGATATATTTTAGCAGAGGACACAGTTTAGTCCATCGCAGTAGGTATTCTGCCTTTTCCCCAAGAAACAGAAAACAACTGGAAAGGAGAAAGTGACTTTGTTGGTTTTGTTTTGTTTTCATTTTTGTTTTATTTTATGTGTATAAGTGTTTTGCTTGCATGTATACATGTACCACATGTATACAATGACAGCAGAGGCCAGAAGAGGCTGTTGGATTCCCTGGAACTGGAGTTACAGTTGTCAGCCACCCTATGGGTGCTGGGAACCAAACCCAAGTCCTCAGCCAAAGTAGTAAGCACTCTTAATTGCTGAGCCATCTTTCCTGTCCCCTGGTTTATTTTATTTATTTTTATTTGTGTGTGTGTGTGTGTGTGTGTGTGTGTGTGTCTGCCTGTCTATACGGACACTGTGTGTGCAAGTGCCTTCAGAGGCCGAAAATGTTGTCAGAGCCCTGGAACTAGAGTTCCCCACCCCCTCCAGCAGATACTGTTTCTGAGTTGAGAACTTTGGAAATCCCACTATTTTGAAACACATTATTCTTTTTTTTTTTTGGTCTTTTTGAGACAGGGTCTCCCTGTAGCCCCGGCTGTCCTGGAACTCCCTCTGTAGACCAGGCGGGCCTTGAACTCACAAAGATCCACCTGCCTCTGCCTCCCAAGTGCTAGGATTAAAGGCGTGCGCCACCATGCCTGGCTTGAAACACATTATTCTAAACTACAACTATCCTGCTGAGACACCAGACACAAGTCATTCAGCTGTTTGTCCCCAAGAACCAGTCACTCTTGATTTCACTAGAAAGTGACTTCACAGCAAATTCCATTTTCTTTCCTGATGGCCAAGAAAGGAGCCACTCAACCCCCATGCATAGTAAAGTGTAGGCATGATTATTACTACGCATAGTGAAGCGTAGGCATGATTATTACTATGCATAGTGAAGCGTAGGCATGATTATTACTACGCATAGTGAAGCGTAGGCACGATTATTACTACGCATAGTGAAGCGTAGGCATGATTATTACTACGCATAGTAAAGCGTAGGCATGATTATTACTACGCATAGTGAAGTGTAGGCATGATTATTACTACGCATAGTGAAGCGTAGGCATGATTATTACTGCACATAGTGAAGCATAGGCACGATTATTTAAAAAATTTTTTTTTAATTTTATTTCTGTATGTGCATAGTGAAGCATAGGCATGATTATTACTATGCATAGTAAAGTGTAGGCATGGGGCTGGAGAGATGGCCTGGTGGTTGGGAGCACCAACTGCTCTTGCAGAGGACCCGGTTCGGTCAGCCAGCACCCACATGGCGGCTGAGAGCCTTCTGTAGCTCCAGTTCCAGGAGAACTCCAGTTCTCGGAATCTGACACCCTCTTCTGACCTCCACGGCACTGCACAACACGGATGCACAGACCTGCACGCAGACAGTGCATTCATGTGCATAAATGAGTAAATAAATAAATAATCTTTAAAAAAAAAAGTAAAGTGTAGGCATGATTATTACTACGCATAGTGAAGCATAGGCATGATTTTTTTTTAATTTTTTAAAAATTTATTTCTGTATGTGTATGAATGACTGTCTGCATGCAAGTCTGTGCACCTGTGTCGTGCAGCGCTGCGGAGGTCAGAAGAGGGCGTCGGATTCCCATGGAACTGGAGTTCTCCTGGAATTGGAGTTTCGGACGGTTCTCAGCCGCCATGTGGGTGCTGGGGATCGAACCCGGGTCCTCTGCAAGAGCAGTTGGCGCTCTTAACCGCTAGGCCATCTCTCCAGCCCATAGGCATGATTATTACTATGCATAGTAAAGTGTGGGCATGATTATTACTATGCATAATTCTTTTTTTTTTTTTTTTTTTTTGGTCTTTTTGAGAGGGTCTCCCTCTAGCCCCAGCTGTCCTGGAACTCACTCTGTAGACAGGCTGGCCTTGAACTCACAAAGATCCACCCAAGTGCTAGGATTAAAGGCGTGTGCCACCATGCTCAGCTGCATAATTATTACTTCTACCTGCTTAGCAGGAGCAAAGCAAAGCAAAGCTGTCCTAGGTTGGTATGTGCAGACCAGTGTATGCTGGTGAACACTGCAGTGCCAACACAGGGAAGCCAAAGCAGGAGGACCCTGGCCAGCCTGGACTATGTGAGAAGACCTTGTCTTAAAAAAAACAACTCTTTCCAGAAAGCCAGTCCCTGCAGAGGCCCTGAGGCAGATTCTGTATGGACTGGATTAGGAGAACTGAGAGTCCCTGGCTGGACCATAGTAAGCATTGGGTATGATGACAGGAACTTACCACAGCTGGCTGATGCCTCAGTGGATAAAGAAACAAACTGTTCCAGCCTCAGTAGGCCAGACTACAACGCTTAAGGCCCTGTTCCCAGAAATCCACATCCTCTAGCAAGGGCACCCTTCCTAAAGGCTCCACAGCCCCCCAAATACTGCCACTAACCAGGCAACAAGTGCTACAAGGCCTGAGCCTGTAGGGACATTTCATATCCAAATGTAGCACACTGCAAGTGAGACTTAAAAAGACTTGAAAGGAATGGAAGTAGCCATCTCTGTGTGCCCTCTGGTGATTGTCCAAGACTAGGCAGTGGGTGCCCAACCTTGGGTAGCCAGTCACATCAGTGTTGCTATGGGCAACATGGTTTCATTCCATGAGGTCTCAGAATAAAATTTGAGCTTCAGCCTTTCGGGGCCTGGCAAGTGGCCCAATGGATAAAGTGCTGGCCGCACATCCACTGCATTTAAGTCCCTAGGACCTCAGATAAAGTCAGATTCAGTAGCATCTGTCTAATCCCAGCATGCCTATGCCAAAACCCCCTGAAGTTCAGTTCAGCCAGCTAGCCTGGTGTACACCACTGAGATGATGCAGTATCTCAAACAAGGTAGCAGGTGGACTGACCCCAAGCTGTCCTCTGACATTCACGCGTGTGCATCTGTACACACAAGAATATGCACATAAACAAAGTTTTTTTAAAAGAAATCCCCTTCTAAAGCTGGGCGTGGTGGTACATACTTTTAATCCCAGCACTCTGGAGGCATAGGCAGGCAGATCTCTGTAAGATGGAGGCCAAAAAACTCTATATAGGGAGTTCCAGAGGCCAGCCTGGTCTACATAGCAAGTTCCAGGTCAGCTGGGGCTACAAGGAGACTCCATCTCTCAAAAAAAGAAATGCCCTTCTAGAAATGTCCTATGGCTCGGGCAGAGCTCTTGACTAGCAAGCACCAGCTCCTAGGTTCCATACCAGCTCTTCTTGAACTGGAACTTTCCTGACAAAACAGTCAGGAAGGGGAACAGATGCCCGGCGACATCAGGATGAGCTGAGACCGACAGTGACTCCGGGCCACGCACTCCTGTGCAGCATACCGGCTGCTAGGACACTGACATGCTCCATCCTCCCGTGCCCTCTCTCAGATTCCCTGGACCACCTCCTGGCATCCATCATGGTTGATAATTGCTCTGCATCCCAGCTGGGCTGTGCCTGCTGGTCAGTGTGGGGGTGTACTCATAGGCTCATACTTAGCTAGGTTTTGTTTTCTTCTTTTTTTTTTTCTTTTGGTCTTTTTGAGACAGGGTTTCCCTGTAGCCTCTGCTGGCCTGGAATTTGTTATGTAAACCAAGCTGGCCTTGAACTCACAGAGATCCACCTGCCTCTGCCTTCTGAGTACTGGGATTAAAGATGTGCCCTACCATGCCTGGATAAAATAATTTTTTAATCCATAAAAAAGTAAAATTTGGGGGTGGAGAGATAGCTCGGTGGTTAAAAGCACTGGCTGCTCTTGGCAGAGGACCTGGGTTTGATTACCAGCACCCACGTGGCGGCTAGCAACCATCCATTAATCCAGTTCTAGGGGATCCAATCCCCTCTTCTGACCTACATGGGCACTGCACAGCACAGGGCTGCATTTATACCACACATGCAGGCAATATACTCATAAAATAAAATAAATTTTTTAAGTAAAATTTCACTAGGCACACACTTTTAATACCAGCACTTGGGAGGCAGAGGCAGATGCTCCGTCCCATTCAAGGACAGCCTGATCTACATGTGAGTTCCAAGACAGCTGGGAATCCAGGAGACCCTGTCTCAAAAAAAAAAAAAAGAAAAGAAAAAAGAAAGAAAAAAAGTAAAAAGTTTTACAAAGGTCTGGGGCGCTAGCAAATAATGCCTCAACAGGTAAAATATTTGCCACCAAGCCTTTCAACCTGAGTTGGATNATTCTTCTAGAGAACCTGGATTCATTTCCCAGTAACCACATGGTGGCTAATAAGCATCTCTAATCCAGAGGATCCAAAAGCCTCTCTGACAGCAGTGAGCACTACATGCATGTGGTGCACTTACATAAATATAGGCAAAATGCATATACACAAAATAAAATGTTAAAACAATAACAAAAAACATGCCAGAAGTGGTGGTACACGCTGTTTTTTTGTTTGTTTGTTTGTTTGTTTTTTTGGTCTTTTCGAGACAGGGTCTCCCCTCCCCAGCTGTCCTGGAGCTCACTCTGTAGACCAGGCTGACCTTGAACTCACCAAGATCCACCTGCCTCTGCCTCCCAAGTGCTAGGATTAAGGGCGTGCGCCACCACACCCGGCTACACACTCTTAATCCAATCCTAGTACTCAGGAGGCAGAGGCAAGTTGAGTTCAAGACCAGCCAGGACTAAACAGTGAGACCCTGTCTCAAAAAAAAAAAAAAAAAGAAAAAAGAAAAAAGAAAGAAAAAAAGGTAAAGTTTTACAAGTAGGGCTGGGGAGCTAGCAAGATGGCTCAACAGGTAAAATATTTGCCACCAAGCCTTTCAACCTGAGTTGGATCCCTGGAACTCACATAGTAGAAGGAAGGGACTTCTGAAAGTTATATATACATACATAGTGCACACATATATACACACATAGAGAAAAAACACAAAATAAATAACTGTAAAATAAACAAAACTTTTGCAAAAGGAAGAAAAGTCTAGGGAGACACCTCAGTCAACAACGTGCTGGCTGTGCAGGTGTGAAGGCCCGAGTCAGTACTCCAGACCCACGGGAAGCTGAGTGTCAGTCCCTGCACTGGGGAGGAGGAGACAGTACCCACAGGGAAGCTGAGTGTCAGTCCCTGCACTGGGGAGGTGGAGACAGAACCCACGTGGAAGCTGAGTGTCAGTCCCTGCACTGGGGAGGTGGAGACAGAACCCACGGGGAAGCTGAGTGTCAGTCCCTGCACTGGGGAGGTGGAGACAGAACCCACGGGGAAGCTGAGTGTCAGTCCCTGCACTGGGGAGGAGGAGACAGGCAGATCCCTGGAGCTCAATGGCCAGCCACCCTAGCCCAGGCCAGTGAGAAAACCTGTCTCAACAAAGTGGATGGCTTCTGAGGAGCTACAGTCATGGTTCACCTTGGCCTTTACATCTATGCATACAAGTAAATGTGCACACTTACAGAATACACACAAAGAAATGTAAAAAGGGCCTCACAATGGGGGCTGTTTGTTACATTGCTGGACCCTACTCCATCCTGGCTGATACACCTACCTGGCTCCCTCCCATTGCCATCTACCTCAACCCCAGAGTAAGGGTGCTATTCCCAACATTAGGGCTGGTGGTGTGGCTCAGTGGTAGAGCTCTTGCCTACCATATACAAGGCCCTTGGATCCATCCTCAAATAGACACTGACCTGTTCATGGACTGAGTCCAGCATGTGTCACCAGGTCCTTGACACTGGGCAGTACTCAAAGGGAGACTCTTTCTTAAGGCTGTGCAAACATGAACTAATTTGATCAACAACCAGGCAGGGCAAGTACTATGACTATCATCCTACATGTACAGATAGTACTATGTCTATCATCATACATGTACAGATAGTACTATGACTATCATCCTACATGTACAGATAGTATATGACTATCATCCTACATGTACAGATAGTATATGACTATCATCCTACATGTACAGATAGTATATGACTATCATCCTACATGTACAGATAGTACTATGACTATCGTCCTACATGTACAGATGGGAAAACTGAGGCAATGGGCAGAATCATACCCTAAGGAACATGGTTGGTATGTGCGAGCCAGGAGAGGGGTCTTGGCCCTTCCAATGCCTGAGACCCCAGAAGGATGGTTGTGGTCTGCTCCCAGGGGGCTACAGGTCAGTTCTGCACAGCCTCTCAGCCTCGTGTGTCGCCACATTGCAGGCGGAGCAGACAAGCAGCAGATGGATGCAGAGCTCCGCAAGGAGATGATGGCCATTTGGCCCAATCTGTCCCAGAAGACCCTGGATCTGCTGGTCACACCTCACAAGTGTAAGAGCAACCCAAGGAAGGGAAGGGAGGCTCAGGGAGGGAGCTGGGCTGCACATGAGCTCCCCTGTCCTCCTCAGCCACTGACCTGACTGTGGGGAAGATCTATGCAGCCATGATGATCATGGAGTATTACCGGCAGAGCAAGGCCAAGAAGCAGGAAGCCATGCGCGAGGAGCAGGTATGTGCATGGCTGCGGCAGGGCTGTGGTGCAGGGCAGGCACTCACAGGGCAGCCAGTCAAGCTAGACGAGTACCTCAACCTGGGCCCAAACAGAGCTGTTCCAGGGACACTTGGCCAGGACCAACTTTTTAGTCCACCACCAAGTACTGATGCCTACTATGTGCTGGCCATAGTCCTAGCTGGGATGCCCGCCTGCAGGGAGCCAACATCCCAGCTGAAGACAGACCAACAAATGACTAAATGACTGTCATCATGGCTGCACACAGTGCCAAGGGGAAGTGCACTCAACTAAAGAAGAGCATACTGGAGGGAGGGTGTGCTGTGTGAAGTGAGTAGAGGAGCCTTCTCGAGGAGGTGAGACGTGAGGGAGAGGGCCAGGAGTGATGGAACACACCCTGACCCCAGCACTGAAGCGGCAGAAGCAAGGAAATCTCTGTGAGATCAAGGCCAGCTTGATCAACATAGTGAGACTGTCTCAAAGAGGAAACAGACAGAAGGGGAGAAAGGAGAGGAGGGGAGGAAGGGAGGAATCTAGGTCACCTAAGTCGACCTCCAGGGGACATTCCCTGCAGAGGAAACGACCGGTGCAAAGACCCTGAAGAGTTGGGACAACATTGAACAGGTCAAGGTGGGAGAAGACAAGGGCAGAGAGGGAAGAGGGCTGAGCCCTGCAGGCTGCAGGGAGGACTCTGGATTTCATTCTAATCAGATGGAAGCTGAGGGCTGGAAGCTGAGGGCTCTAAGCAGAGGCACCCACCTACTGCCATGCTCACATGGGCCCTCTGGTGGTTGAATGTGGAAATGCATGGGGACGTTTCTGTATTGGTAGAGCTGAGAGACCTGGGTGAAGGGTGGAGTGATATTGATCCATCTCAGAAATTTTTTTTTTAATTTTTTTTTTATTATTATTTATTTATTTTTGTTTTTGTATGAATGTACTGTCTGCATGCAGGTCTGTGCACCCGTGTCGTGCAATGCCGCGGAGGTCAGAAGAGGGTCTCGGATTCCCCTGGAACTGGA
>VZQC01008984.1:286449-299193 GCA_009823505.1 Rhizomys pruinosus | reverse complement strand
AAAAAAAAAAAAAAAAAAAAAAAAAAAAAAAAAAAAAAGGATAAAAATGTAAAAGAAGAGCAGTACTGTACTACATGGGTCCTGTGGCAAATGCCTTTACTACTGAGCCATCTTTAAGGAGACAGGGTCTCCCTGCAGCCCTACCTGGCCTGGAGCTCTCTCTGTAGACCAGTCTGGCCTAGACACTGCCTTTGCTCCTGCCCAACTTTTGACAGTGATACAATGTTGTCATCTACAAAGTGTATGCTGGAGATTCTCACCACACTGTTAAAGCCTGATGACGACCACAGTTACATCCCCATGACTCACATGGTAAGAAAATAATAGACATTTGTCTATTCCTCTGACCTCCATTTGTCACTGTGGCTCAACAGCACGCAGACTCAGAGGGACACAAAACAGATAAATACGTAATAAAAAGACTAGACAGATGGCTTAGCATTAGGAGCATGTACTGCTCTTCCAGAGGACCTGAGTTCAATTCCCAGCATGTACATGGGAAAGGTCACAACCACCTGTAACACCAGGTCCTGGGGAACCAACACCTCTGGCTTCTGTGGGCACCCACACCTGCCTGCACATATCCACACACAGGCACACACATATACACATAGGAAAAAAAAATCTGGCTGGTCATGGTGATGCACACCTTTAATCCCAAGCTAGAAGCAGGGTGGATCTCTATGAGTTCAAGGCCACCTATTCTACATAGTGAGTTCTAGGGGCTACAGGAAGACCCTGTCTCAAAAAGACCAAAAAAAAATAAATAAATAAATAAAATAAGACAGCTTTGGGGCCTAGAGATGTGGCTTAGTGTTCCAGTGCCTGCCTGGCCTCCCTGGGTTTTCCCAGCACCACCTGGCCTGCACTTCCCCTGCCTGCTCTGTCCAGCCTACTTCTCACATACTCACTGCTCTCTGCCTCCGCAGAACCGGACGCCACTCATGTTCCAGCGCATGGAGCCTCCGTCACCAACACAGGAGGGAGGACCCGGCCAGAATTCCATCCCCTCCACCCAGCTGGATCCAGGAGTAAGCCTGTGAGTGTCCCAATGCCTGGGGGGGGGGGGCGCAGGCCCAGGCCCCTGAAGCTGCTGCACAACCCTTCTGACCTCTGTTCCCCATGCAGGATGGCTCACGAAAGCAACATGAAAGAAAGCCCTTCCTGGGTGACCCAGCGGGCCCAAGAGATGTTCCAGAAGACTGGTACATGGACCCCCGAGCAAGGGCCCCCTAGTGACATGCCTAACATCCAGCCCAACTCGCAGGTGCCTGCTGCCCCTGGGGATGGGTGGTTCAGAAGGAGGGGACTCACAGTCAGGCCCCAGTCTCACCTGGCCTACCCTGTTACCCACAGTCCGTGGAGATGAGAGAAATGGGCACTGATGGCTACTCTGACAGTGAACACTACCTCCCTATGGAAGGACAGGCTCGGGCCGCTTCCATGCCCCGCCTCCCCGCAGAGAACCAGGTGAGAGCTTGTACCATCCTGGGCTACACCTTTGTGCACTGGGCAGGTGAGACATCTGGAGTTCGTGAGAACTCAGAATCACCCTCCAGGACCCTGGACTGTGTGGGACCACCTGCAGCTGCTAGCCTGGCCATTCCCAAGCACTGGGAAGTCCTCCTAGCCTCCTTCTAACAGAGGCCAAAGAAGGATGGCACCCTGGGCAGAACAGTGACAAGTGGCTTCCTTCTATCCTATTTGGGGATACAGAGAGGAGGATGGGTTGGGGAGGGGTCTGTCCAGCCCTGGTGAGAGATGCCACTGGATCTGTGCTTTAGCCAGGTGTGGTGCACCAAGCACTCAGGAAACTGACATAAGGGGAGTGAGTTCCATGCCAGCCTGGGCTACAGACTGGGACCCAATCTCAAAACAAATTTTCTTTAATATTTTATTTATTTTTATTTTATGTGTATGAGTGTATTTCTTGCATGTATGTGAGTGCACCTGTGTCCTGCAGTGTGGCAGAGAGCATCAGATTCCCTTGGAACTGGAGTAAAGACAGTTTAGTCACCATGTGGGTGCTGGGAATTGAACCCAGGTCGTCTGCAAGAGCAGTCAGTGCTCTTAACTTCTGAGCCATCTCTCCAGCCCCTCAAAACAAATTTTTAAAAAACTAAGCATGGTGGCACATACCAGAACTTGGGAGGTAGAGGCAGGAGGGTCTGGTATTCAAGACCATCCCCTGCTCACAGCTAGCTCAAAGCCAACCTCAGCTGTGTGAGATCCTGTCTCAGAGCAAAACCTAAAGATTTGGGATACAAGGCTGAAGGTAGTGGTCAGTATTAAACCTGTGCTTAGCCTGGACAAGGCCTGGGTTCCATACCCAGCACCAAAACACAGTCCCTGCCACCCATACCCTCCATACACATACAAGTTACATAAGTACCTAATCACACATGCCTACGTGCCTGCCCATGCACAGCATTCATAGATACAGTGTTGCACTGTTCTAGTTTCTTGTCAATTGCTTGACCAAACACTCTTACCAATACCAACTTGGAGAGGAAAGGGTTTATTTGGCTCATATCTCCTGAGTCATAGTTCATCACTTAGGGAGCCCACGGTAGGAACCCAGGGCAGGAACCTGGAGGCAGGAACTGAAGCACAGGCCATGGAGGAGTGATGATTATTGGTTTGTTCCTCTGGCCCATGACCAGCCTGCTTTCTTGTACAATACACAACAACTTGTCCTGGGGTGACACTGCCCACAGTGA
The DNA here is from genome assembly GCA_009823505.1 of Rhizomys pruinosus. NCBI lineage: Eukaryota > Metazoa > Chordata > Mammalia > Rodentia > Spalacidae > Rhizomys > Rhizomys pruinosus. The sequence continues at coordinate 296,473 of VZQC01008984.1, read as the reverse complement.
GCTGGGCCCTCTCATATCACTCAACAATCAAGAAAACACCCCCACAGACATGGCCACAGACCAGTCCAATGGAGGAAATTCCCCAATTGAGGCTCCCTCTACCCAGGTATGTCAAGTTGACACTAAAGCTACCCAGCACATGTACCACGGGCATCATACCTTGTACATATGCACACTTAAGCCTGCTGGGCTTGGGATTGTTTTTTGTTTTTTGTTTTTTGAGACAGAGTCTCACTGTGCAGCCCTTGCTGGTCTAGAACTCACTATGTAGACCAGCCTCAGCCTGACCTGGAACTCAAGAGAGCCACCTGCCTCTGCCTCTCAAGTGCTGGGATTAAAGGCACCATCACGCCAGCATGTCTGAAGACTCTCTAGGCAGAATCCGGGTGGGCCTGGGGTATCTGTGGGAAGGGAAGGGAGGGTGGGGGCTGCATACCTGATGTGTGTCTGCAGATGGCTGCTTCACTAAGCTGCTGAGGCCCCCTTGTGAAGGGAAGACAGAATCCTGTGGGGACAGAGGGTTCTAAAGCATGCCTGGCTACTGTGCAGTAAAATGGGATGGGGCCCAGGCTGCCACTGAGGAGCCCCAAGAACGTGGAGGAAGGGCAGGCAGAGGCCAGTGGCATGTCTGGCTGGAGCAGCTTGCCATGTGCTGTGTACAGTGTCTGCACTGCCCCTGGCTTCCTGGCTGCCTGTCTGGACCAGCATGGCCCCTGAGGGCCTGGCATCTGGCTGCTATGACCTTGGGGTGCATGTGGCTGCCCCGTCCCTTCCTTTAGGGCTGGCCTGCTGACGTCAGGACAGGGATGAGCCAAGCTGGGCTGATGGCCACCTGGAAGCTTTGAGTTGGGGCTTAGGGGAGCCAGGCAGGATGCATCGCATGACATGGGCCAGGGGCCTGTGGCCTTGCTGTCCCATCTGTCAGTCTCATGCCTCTGCCATCTGTCCATGTGTCTCCTGTCTATTTCCTCTGTACCTGTGATGGGGGCAGCCAGCTGGTTCCTGGGGTGGGCACCCCTCACTCAACACCGGATACTTTAACCTCTCCCTCCCCCACCTCCTCCATGTACCCCACCACCTCACCCTCCCTTTTGCCTTTTATATTTATTTCCTTCTTTCTGTTTTTTTCTGTGTGCGCCATCCTGTGGGGCTGGGACAGAGGAGAAGGGGCCGGCCACGTGGGAATAACCTCAGTGTATGTACCATGCCCAGCCAGCTGGGCTCCGGCCCCTCTTCCTCCCCATCCCCCTTGGGCAGCTCCTACCATCTCCCCTTGCCCTCAACCTCACCCTTTCTTTGCAGACTCCACCCCCCCATAGAGCCCCCTCCTCATGTGTTGTGTTCTATGTGTGCAGGGAGGCCAAATCATATCCCACTTCTTTAGAACCTCCAAGAGGCTGCCCTACCCACCCTGTCCCCCTTTCTTGGGGTTCTGTTACTCCAGATCTGCCAGCTACCTGGCCCACAGCCTCAGGTCCTTTAGAGCTCCTGCCTTGGGCACTGCCCCAGGCATCAGAGTTTGGCCAGGCCCTAGTTGAGGTTTGGGGGGGGCACCCTACCTTCCTTCTTTACCCTGCTACAGAACTACAGGTGGTCCATGGCAGAGCAAGACCCCAGGTTGGGAGACAGTAAATACAGATCAATAATAGACCCCAGTACCTCTAAAGTCAGGGGAAACCCCACCCTGGGGGTTGGGGAATCAGGAAAGTTGAGCCTAGTTGGCCAAGGAGGAAAACAGCTTCAAGCTTAGAGTCCCAACCTCTGGGGGCCTGGAGAGGGGGGAGCCCTACAACAGGTGCCCAGGCCTGCACCATGCAAGCAGGGTGTGATTCCTGCCAGCCAACTGGCCTGGACCCCAATGGGCTCTGGGGACCAGGGGATCCTGGATAGCAGGCCAAGGGGTCAGCCTGGACCTACTGACCAGAGTCCAGGATATACCCAAAGGAACATCAGCAGCCTGTCAGACAGACACATGAATCCCTGGGGCTCCATCTATGCAGCCAGCAAGCCAGGCTCTCAGGCCCCCACTGCACCCCTGGACCCAGTCCCTGACGGTCACACATACCCTGACTCCATCACAAAAAGCTACCCAACAACTTGGCTTCTGCCATGGGGCTAGAAGGAACAGGTCCTGCAAGTGCCAGGCACTGACGCTGCCCACACCTGTCCCCTCCCCCAGACCATCTCTGACACCAGCCCCATGAAGCGCTCAGCCTCTGTGCTGGGCCCCAAAGCCCGGCGCCTGGATGACTACTCACTGGAGCGGGTGCCACCTGAGGAGAGCCAGCGGTACCACCAACGCCGCAGGGACCGTGGCCACAGGGCCTCTGAGCGCTCTCTGGGTCGCTACACTGATGTGGACACAGGTGGGCTACCACGGGGCCCAAGACCAGAGACTGGACCAGGGGACAGAAGAAACGGGGGGAGGAGGAGGCGAGAGGACTTCTGTAGGGACGGAGGACTGGGCACTGGGGAGGCTGAAGCAGAGGATCTGAGGCCAGCCTGGGGCTCTTAGACTCAGAAAAGAAAGAAGGCTGGGGAGATGACTCTGGGTGAAGAGTTTGTGACACTCAAGTTCAGCATCCACATAAAAAGCTGTGTGGGAGAGGCTGGAGAGATGGCCTAGCGGTTAAGAGCACCGACTGCTCTTTTGCAGAGGCCCCGGGTTCGATTCCCAGCACCCACATGGTGGCTGAGAACCATCTATAACTCCAGTTCCAGGGGAATCTGATGCCTTCTTCTGACCTCCGAGGCACTGCATGACACGGGTGCACCAACCTACATGCAGACAGTACACTCATACACATAAAAAATAAATTAAAAAAAAAAAAGCTGTGTGTGGCAGCACCCACCTGTAACCCTGGAATCGGAGAGCCAGGAAGAGCCTTGGGGCTTGTTGGTCAGCCAGCCTACCCAACCCAGAGGACCACTGTCTGTTCCCAACACCCAGGTCAGGGGGCTCACACCACCTGGAACTCCAGTTCTGGGAACAACATCTAGCTCTTGTATTCACCTGCACATACAGATAGATACGCAAATAAAAATAAAAATATAGCCAGGCATGGTGGTGCATGTGCCTTTAATCCCAGCACTTGGGAGGCAGTTCCAGGACAGCCAGGGCTACAGGAAGACCCTGTCTCAAAAAGACAAAATAATAGTAATAATGATGATGACGGGGGCTGGAGAGAAGGCTCAGCGGTTAAGATCATCGACTGCTCTTGCAGAGGACCCGGGTTTGATTCCCAACACCCACATGGCAGCTAAGAACTGTCTTTAACTCCAGTTCCAGGGGAATCCAACACGCTCTTCTGACCTCTGCAGCATTGCACGACAGGGGCGCACCGACCTACATGCAGACAGTACATTCATACACATAAAAAAAATATCCGGAGCCAGGCATGGTGGCACACGCCTTTAGTCCCAGCATTTGGGAGGCAGAGGCAGGTGGATCTCTGTGAGTTCAAGGCCAGCCTGGTCTACAGAGCGAGTGAGCTCCAGGCCAGCTGGTACTAAAGGGAGACCCTGTCTCAAGACCAAAAAATAATAAATAAATAAATAAATAAATAAATAAATATGATAATAATATAAAAAAGAAAATTAAGTGTTAAAAAAAACGGGCATCATCATGGGTACTTGGAATCCCTTAGTTGGGGAGGTTCATCAGCCCATCAGCCAGCCTAGCCTACTTGATGAGTTTTAGGTCAATGAGAGATGCTGACTCAAAAACAAGGAGATTGGAAAGGTGAATCAATAGGTAAATCATTTGCCAACATGAGTATCTGAGTTTGGATCTCCAGAACCCACTTAAAACCAACAATCCCAGCAGTCCTAAAGATGGGGGGTGAGACAGCAGAGTCCCCAAAGGCTGTGGCTAGCCAGACTGGTGTACATAGCAGCTAACGTGAGATGCACTTACATACATGCAAGCATAGCACTCATTCATACATGTAAAATAAAAAGTAAATCTGCCCTGCCTCCCAGGTGCTGGGTGGGATTAAAGGTGTGTCACTATCTCCAACTTTTATTTTTTTAATTCTGTGTCTGTATGCTCCTGTGAATGGAAATGCCCATGGAGGCCAGAAGAGGGCTCCCCTCAAGCTAGAGTTACAGGCACTAGGAGCTGCCAGATGTGGATGCTGAGAATTGAACTCAGGTCCTCTGCAAGAGCATCTCTCCATTCCCCTCTCCAAAATAGGTTTAAAAAAAAAAAAAAAAAAAAAACAGTGAACATTTCCTGAGAAACAACACCAGAGGTTTACCTCTGGCCTCCAAAGCACATGCACACAGGTGCACCTACACACACACACACACACACACACACACACACAGAGTGTAAAGAAGGAAGAACAAAAAGGAAAGGAGAAACAAAAGCTGGATGGGGTTGCATGGTAGGCGGAAGCTTGCGCGTGCAACATTGTAGAAAAGGGTAGTGGGCAGGCAAGATGGCTCAGTTGGTAAAGGTGTTTGCCACCAAGCCTGACAATCTGAGTTCCATTCCCAGAATCCACAGGGTAGAAGAGACTCTTAGGTGGTCCTCTAACCCACTCACATACATACACCTACAATATAAATCAATGTTTTAAAATACAATGTCCAGTCGGACATGGTGGTGCATGCCTTTAATCCCAGGACTCGGGAGGCAGGGGCAGGTGGATCTCTGTGAGTTCAAGGCCATCCAGGTTTACATAGTGAGTTCCAGGACAGCTGAGCCTACAGGGAGACACGGGCTCAAAAATAAAATAAAATAAAATAAAATGTTTGAATAGATTGAATAGAGATCAGGGGCTACCATCCAGTCTAGAGACTCTGCTGGCCAATGGGCCCTGGCCAGGACTACCTGGAGGCCTCATGTGCCCCTTGCCCTGTCCCTCCCTCCTCCTTCACCAGATTTCTTTCCCACCCAGGTTTGGGTACTGATTTGAGCATGACCACCCAGTCCGGCGACCTGCCATCCAAAGATCAGGAGCGGGGTCGGCCCAAGGACCGGAAGCATCGACAACACCATCACCACCACCACCACCACCATCCCCCACCCACCGACAAGGAGCGCTATGCCCAGGAGCGACCAGACGTGGCCCGGACTCGGGCCCGAGACCAACGCTGGTCCCGCTCGCCCAGCGAGGGCCGAGAGCACGCGGCGCACCGGCAGGTGGGTGCGGCGGCCAGAAGGTGGGTGGCACCCCGGAAGGTGGGTGGTCCCCCCTCCGCACGTGGGTGCGACCCGCGGGGACCAGCTGGCACCCCAACCCACAGTCCCAGGCAGGCCCGGCCGCCGCTGCTTGCTCCCCAGCTGCGGGCCCCTGCGCTGCACCTCGCTTTCCTTTAACCCGGCTTCCCTTTTTGTTTCAATTATGATTTCTGTCCTCTGGACGCCTGTGAGTAATTTTTGAAACTTACAAACTCCATTTCTCATTTCTCTCCTCACTTTGTGTTGGTTTTGCCCGTCCTCCCTCCTCGTCTCACCCCGTTCCCTCCCCCACGTCCTCCCGTGGCTGTGGCTTTTCTCTTTTTTTCCCCATTGATCGTCCTGTGGCCCCGTCCTCCCTCCCGCCCGGTCGGCTCCGTCCTCCCGTCTGTGTCCTCCCATCTCCCGGTTCCTTCGGTTGTATCTTTTCTTTTGATTTCCTTTGTTTCAATTTTCGTGTAGGGCAGTAGTTCCGTCAGTGGAAGCCCAGCCCCCTCAACATCTGGCACCAGCACTCCGCGGCGCGGCCGCCGCCAGCTCCCCCAGACCCCCTGCACCCCGCGGCCTCTCGTGTCCTACTCCCCGGCGGTGCGCAGGGCTGGCCGCGCGCGCCGTCTGCCGGGCCCCACAGAGCCCGGGTCGCCGCGCTGGGCGGCACCGCGGTGGGCCGCACCCAACACGCATGCTCCCGGCACGCATGCGCACGAGGGGCCGCGGGCGCGCACTCTACAGCGTGGCCCCGACACGGAAGAGCCAGAGGTGGCAGGCGAGCGGCCGTGCGTCCCGGACGGCCCGGGCCCCACGCCGCGATCGCCCAGGACTCCACGGGCCGCGGCCTGCGCTTCGCCCCGCCATGGCCACAGGCTCCCGAACGGCTACTACCCGATGCACGGCGCGCCGCGGCCCCGCGCGCCCCGCAGAGGCCCGCACGACGCCTACAGCGAGAGCGAGGACGACTGGTGCTAAGGCCGGGGCGCCGCTCTGCTCAGGGCCACCGCCCGGGCGCACCGCCAGCCGGAGGGGTCCCAGCCCACTGACCCTTCTGGAGACCTTGGGGGAAGACGAAAATAATAAACTAGCATTTTTACACAAACAAACCGGGGAGAAAAACAAAAATAGCTTCTATTGATGAGTTTTATCATCTCAATTGAATCTTCCCTTTTCCCTGGTGAATGAAACCAACCAAGGTGACTGCGGGTGAAGTGAACATACACGACCACGCCACACCTCGGACACACGGGAGTGCTTGCCGGCCACGCCAAACCTATTACTGCCTGCAGAGGTCAACTACAAGAAAATTAACAAACGATTTTAAAAAGGACAAAAAAAAAAACATTTTTTTCTCTGACATTTGGTCCTGCTTGAAATAACAAAAGAAGAAAAAAAGAAAAAAATTACCACTACCACCGATTCCCTGGCTTCATTTTTTTTCTTTATCTTTTTGAAATATTTTTTCTTTCTTTTTTTTTTTTTTCCTTTTTTCCTACCTTGTTTGAAAAAAAGTGGGCTCGGGACTGTGAATTACTGCATGACATTTAAAAGAACAAAAAAAATAATAATAATAAAAAACAAAAAAGTTCAATCCAAGGGCTTCTGAAGTGGAGTGGTCTTTGTCTCTTGGCTAAACAGGAGTCGAGGGGCATAGTTTGTAAACTCAGAAAGACTGGAGCCTGCAAGCCAGTACAAAGGCCCTGGGTTCCATCCCCAGCATCACACACAAAAAGGTTAACTCAACTGTGCCCCTCGGGATGGCTCAGGGTTAGAGCTTATGCCTCGAATTCCCCAGTGAGGGGTAAGGAGTGTGGCTCAGTGTTCAGGTTCGGTCTTAGCCTGAGAGAGACTGGGTTTCATTCCCATCAACACAAACAAGGTACCTAAGTCTGAACACATGCAGATATAGTAGCAGATACAGGCAGATACACCAGTGGTTTCTGTCTACTCCAAAGGCAGAGGCAGGATCATTTAAGCTCAGGAGTTCAAGACCAGCCAGGGCAACATGGTAAGACCTGCCTTAAAGAAAAAAAATTTTTAAATAATTTGGGCCAGGCATAATGGTGCATACCTGTAAGCCTACCACTGGGTCACTGAGGCAGGAGGATCATGAGGTTGAGGCCAACCTGGGGTACATAGCAAATGGTAGGCTAGTCAGTCAGGACTACAGAGAGATGCTGTTTAAAGTTGGGGGGGGGGGTAGGCTCCCTGGGTACCGCTGGTTGGCTAAGATAATGCCTCTAGGCAGTAGCCAACCCAGGAAAAGATTACCAGAAACTGGCCTTTCTGCCAGCCAGTCACAGCCCTGTAGGCTTCTAAATGGGCTGCCAGGCCCAGGTAGGTCTAGCCTCTAGCAAAGGGTCCCTTTCACAGTGCTGGAGCTACCAAGGCCACTGACATTTCCTGCCACAGCCTTTGAGAGCCCTGCCATCTGCCCTCCGGGGACACAACCTACTGATACAAACCTGTGTCCCCTGAAGCCAATATCAAAGTGTGCGGCTGAGCCTGGACTGGTGCAGCAGTCCCCTAGTAGGGCAGAAAAATGAAGAGATGGAGGGGGCAGGTCTTAGGCCCTGGGCATACCTCCTCTGAAGCCTCAGGCCTGGCTGGCCCTCTGCAGCAGGGCACAAGACAGGCAGGAGTATTGCTGAAAGTGTGAGGCTAGCCTAGGTTACACAGTAAGCCTGTCTCAAAGAAAAAAGACCCTTAAAATACCAGAGTCTGAGCCAGGTGTGGTGGCACGAGCTTTAATCCTAGCACTTGGGAGGCAGAGGCAGGAGGATCTCTGTGAGTTCAAAGCCAGCCTAGTCTACATAGCAAGTTCCAGGACAGCCAGAGCTACATCCCTGTCTCAAAAAAGACAAAAAAAACAACAACAAAAAAACCCCCTGAGTTTGGGACCACCTTTAATCCCAGCATTCAGGAGACAGAGGCAAGTGGATCTCTGAATTTAAGGGCAGGCTGGTCTACATAGGCCAGCTGGGGAGACCTGTCTCAAAAAAATTTTTTCAAGAGAAAGAGTGGAGACTGTGGGGCTAGGCCAGGCACTCTGGTTCTGGGACACAAAAGATCAAGGCTCGGGGCTGGAGAGATGGCCTAGCGGTTAAGAGCGCTGACTGCACTTGCAGAGGACTCGGGTTCGATCCCCAGCACCCACATGGCGGCTGAGAACTGTCTGTAACTCCATTTCCAGAACTCCAGTTCCAGGGGAATCCGACACCCTCTTCTGACCTCCGCAGCATTGCACAACACAGGTGCACAAACCTACATGCAGACAGTACATTCATACACGTAGAAAATAAATAAATTAAAAAAAAAAAAGACCTAGGCTCTATTTCATAGCTAACCTTACTTCCTCTTTCAGCTTGTGTCCTCTCTGTGAGTGTCCCACTGTCAACAAGGGACTCTTCATCTACCCTGTCACATTCAGTAATGGAAGTCTAGAAATTAAACTACCAAAAAAGATTAAGAGAGAGAAAGTTTGAGAGGAAAAGGCAAATCACTTCTATTAATTTTTATGAGACAGAGTATCCCTGTAGCCTCAGCTGGCCTGGAACTCTCTGTGTAGGCCAGGCTGGTCTTGAACTCAACAGAGATCTGCCTGCCTCTGCCTCCCAAGTGCTGGGATTAACGGTGTGCATTACAATGCCCAGCGGTTTATTTATTTATTTTTGAGACAGAATCTCACTGTGTACCCATGGCTGACCTAGAGCTCACTGTGTAGACTAAGCAGGCCTGGAATTTACAAAGATCCAGCTGCCTCTGCCTTTACAGTGCTGGGATTAAAGGCTAAGTACCACCATGCCTAGCACCTTTAATTAAAAAGTCACATGTAGGGGCTGGAGAGATAGCTCAACAGTTAAGAGCACTGACTGCTCTTGCAGAGGACCCGGATTCGATTCCCAGCACCCACATAGCGGCTAAGAACCATCTTTAACTCCAGTTCCAGGGGAATCCGACGTCCTCTTCTGAGCTCCATGGCATTGCATGACACCGGTGCACAAATGTACATGCAGACAGTACACTCATACACATAAAAAAAAAAAGTCACACATAGCCCAGGCTGGCCCTGAATTTCTAATCTTCCTGCTTCTACCTCCTGAATGTTGGAAACTCGGTTCATGCATGCTATGTGTATTAGTTTCATTTCCACTGCTGTAATTAAAAAAAAAAAAAGCCGGGTGTGATGGCGCATGCCTTTAATCCTAGCACTTGGGAGGCAGAGGCAGGCGAATCTTTGTGAGTTCAAAGCCAGCCTGGTCTACAGAGTGAGTTCCAGGACAGCTGGGGCTACAGGGAGACCCTGTCTCAAAAAGACCAAAAAAAAAAAAAAATCTGGCAAAAGCAAGGTAATGGAGAAAAGGTTTATTTTGGCTTACAGTTCATGGTACACAGTCCATCTTGGGGGGGACAGCAGCAGGAGTGTGAGCTTGGCTGTCACTGCATTAGCAGTCCCCAAACAGAGCAAAGAAGTGGCTCTCAAAGCCCACACCCAATGGTCGGCTTCCTCCAGGAGGCTTCACCCCCTGAAGCTTCTAGCGCGTCCCCAAATATGCCACAGTTGGGGACCAAGTGTTAAAGCACAAGAGCCATGGGGCGTTTCATGTTCAAACTACTAGAGCTACACACACATACCAAGTGAGCTACACACTAGCCTCATCTGCCACCTTCTCAAAGGGAGTCTTGCGCTGGGCTTGTCCTCAGAGAAGGAGAAGACAGCGCTCCCTGCCTCTGCTGAGGCTCAGGTACTACCTTAGCTCATCTTCTGCAATTACAAAATACCTGGGTTGGGGGGCAGCATCTGTGGGTAAGAGCACTTGCAGCCCAGCGGGGGGGGGGGGGGGGGGG